>PVIC010015849.1:0-34673 GCA_004025085.1 Thryonomys swinderianus
TCCTGTTTGATTGTTATAACCTATCTACCTTTTTAAAAATCTCATTGGTGGCCCCCACTTTTGAACCCACCCCACCTCGTGATTTTGGTTCATAAAATCTCCCTAAAGAAAGCAATCCTGGGGTTACCCACTTTCTGGGGCCCCCCTTCTGTCTCTCTTAAGGCAGAAGCTTTCTCTCTCAATAAAATTTTCCTACTCAAACCTCCGTCGTTCCTAAAATTCATTCTTCGATTTTTAGAGAACACGAACTCGCATTTCAGCTGGGGAGTTAGGCCTTAACTCTCCTGCGTCAAAGGTGCCTCGACTGACTTTTATGCTGAGGGCCCAGCCCTGCTCAACTGGCTTATTACAGTTTCTTTTTTTTTTTTTTTTTTTTTTTTGAGACAAGGTCTTGCTTTGTAGTTCAGGCTGGCCCTGAGCTCACTATGTAGCCCAGGCAAGCCTCGAACTCAGCAATCCGCCTGTCTCTGCCTCCCGAGTGCTGGGATTACAGGCATGAGCCACCACGCCCGGCCCTATATTTTCTAATTTAGTTGCCTGTAATAACATTAAGAGAAGATAAAGAAAGGACTCTAGCTTGGGTAGTAGGCAGAGGGAGCATACACTACTACAAGGATTCAGACTGCCCACCACAAAAGCAGGAAGCCAGTTTTTATGGCTAGTTGAAGTGGGCCAGGGTCTGGTCCTTTATTATAGTCTCAGTCCTGGTCTAGGAGCTGTGGTTGAATCCTCATGACTAGAGGGTCAATTTGGTTCCCATGAGAGGAATCCTCGGGAGCTGAGGCATATTCTCAGTCATGTGAGCCTCCAGCAGAAACCAAGGTGACCTTAGGTTTAGGGCAACAGACATTCTAAGGGTAGCTGAATGTCTCTCCAAGTCTCTTATCCCATGTCCTCGGGTCTGAAGGGTAATGAGACAGAACAGGTAAATTTAGGGCCAATGAACCAAGATTTGGCAATCTTTAGACAGATATTCCTAAGTAACCACCTACTTACAGAGTTGAGGAGGATCTGCCCCAGATAAAGCTCTGGCTCTGTTCTATTTGCACTTACCTTTTGGACCTCTATAGGCACATCTACCTCAGAAAAAAATATAAATCATGCTTCTAATGAGTTAAGGGGTAAGGGTCTAGGAGTTCGTTTGCCCTTAGTCCCTTTAGTGGTTTACAACTATGTTATGACTAGGACAGTACCTGAGGCTACATCAGATAACTGAGTTTGAAGAGATCAGAAGAAACAGCTTTAAGTTACACAGAGCTTGGATCTTTGGGGGATTCCACAGCAAACAAGGATTCTTAACAAAGAGCAAATCTAAAATCAAATTTGACAAAATAAGATTTAAAATGCTTTTGAAAACCGTCTTGGAACCAGTAAATACAATATTAATGGTTTTCTACTTAGAAGTCTGACAACCACATTGTATTTAAATTAAAAGGTCACTTGCTCTTATACAGCACAAACACACCAAAACAAAATAATTTGCTGGCTGACATCTAAAAACCAAAGGACAGACCTAAGTGTGTACTGCATGCTTCATTTTATAGTGACTCACCATGAGTAAGCTTTCAGTTATTGTCTTCAGAATGCCAGGGTATAAAAATTTCTAAGTCTGTGCTTTGTATTTACTGCCTTAAAAGAAAAAAATTCAAGGGTTTCACACTTGATTTCCCTTAAATACTTCACAATAATACAAAGTTACTTTTGTCAGCCATCTTTTAAAAAAGTTTTGTAAGTCAGCTGTTTAAAAATTGTGTATACTGCATTTCCTCATCGACACTTTACAAAGGATAGCAAAAATTCCACCAAAGTCTACTTAATTATTGACATAACTAATATGGGTAATACACATTGAACCCTCAAATTCCTCTTTTTATTAGCAGATCCAGTTTCGGTGCATATTTTAAACATCCTGCATTACAAAAGCTCCATCAGCTGACTCTGGAAGAAACTTCCCCTTGGGAAACAGGAGTTGACTCACTGCACTCACCGCCAATGCCTCTCCACTGGCCTACCAGTCTCTCCCTCCCGGATACTGTCCTCCACTGTGTGTCGCTTGTTAAACCAAAACCCGGACAGTCACACTCCACATAACACTCTTCACCGCCCAAAGAGCTTCCTACAAGACAAACTCTGAACTCGTGTGCTCGGCACAGCGCTGGCCCCGGGGTTGCCCATCTACCAACCCGCACCTGCCCTTTCCCATCCCTCCCTAGCAGAGGCCACCTAGAGTCAAACTGTCATTCTCATCCTTTCCTAACAATTTTCCTCACATCACTACTGTAAAACTTTTCCTCCTACTTCTAAGGCATTCCTGCTGCCTACCCCTTCCCTTGAATAGTTCACTTCAAGTATCACTTTCTCTATAAAACCTCACACATGGCCCGGAGACACAGCCTGTCTGGATGGACATCCTGGGCTCCTCCACAAGAACAGAGGGTGGTGTTTACAGGAATTAGGTAAATGTTGGCTAAATTTGATTTTTGCTTAAGTGAGGGACTGGCCTTATCCCACTGAAGCCACACTCAAAGACCAATAAAGGATATTCCATTCACTTATGCAGGCATCTAATAACAAACATATACAGTAACCAAAAAATAGACTTTATACTTACAAATACACAGTATCATGGATTACCAACACTCCATATGTGTAGCCTTCTTGATTTAAATGTTGGTAGATGCAACACCTCCAACACCATAGGAAAATAGTACCAGAAGAGATCTAGCAATACTCTCTTCAAAATCTTTCAGTATTTTGAGCTTGAAGATTTTCACACTCAGGCAAACTGACTTAATTTTAAAAGAAAAGGCCAAAGATAAGAAAAAAACTCATGTGTTTTGCAAAGGCCAACATTCCTGTACTGAACTTTTCCATCATCACCTTCCGACAATTCTCAAAGCAACGATGCAGTAAAAACTCATTCTCCAACATATTCCACTGCTGCTTAAGAAAGAACAGGCATGCAAACAATAATTTAATACAAAAGCCAAAATAAGTTATTTCCAGGAAGAAACCAGAGTGCTGATGATTTGTTTCCACTATCCTTGGCATCTCCACTATAAATAGCTCATATATTCACCGGGAGTTTCACAACTCATAACGATTTCACATAAATGATTTCATTCTTGACGATAATCCGGCGAGTTAAACAGAGCAGGGCTTATTTGTGGGCTTCAGACAAAACGAACCCAGTATGAACACAGATAAAAGCCTGGCTATAGAAACACAGCGCTTCGTTTCCCAAAAGTGGTCTTTCTGCAAGAAAAATGGCCCAAGGAAAACGAGCTCCCTTCGCTTCGGTCCTCCGTCCAGCACGGCAGCTCGGTGGAGCCGCTGGCGACGCCGCCAACCAGCGCCGGGATCTCGGAGGATCACCGCGAAGCCCAAGTGCCCGGCGCCGGCTCCGGCGGGCGGGTGACCCCGAGCCTGCGAGCCGCGGCGAGCCCCGCGCCCCGCGCCCGGCCGGCCCCGCCCGGCTCCTCCGGGAGCCCCGGGCGCCCCGCGCGGGAAGAGCGTCCCGGAGGACCGCGGAGCCAGACACCCACCTGGCCGCTCCCCGCCGAGAACCGGGCCCACCAGGCCGAGCCACAGCAAACAGCGGACACGGAGGGTCCCGGAAGGCGAGCCCGCGCCCGACCCCATCTCCTCAGACGCTGCAGGTTCCACTCAGCGGCCCGTCGCTCCCGCCTCCGCCTCGTCCATCATCTTCCCAGAACACAGCCGGGCCCAGCGCGGGCCAGGATGCGCGCGCCCGCGGGCGAGCATGCGCGCGCCACTGACGCAACCCGGCCCGCGCTCCGGGCTCGCTCCCGGCGGCGCGCTCGCCCGCCTGACGTAGGGAAAATCCAGGCCCGGGCGGGGGAGGACAGAGATTTCTAAACCGGCCTCGGTAGTCTGCACCGGCAGGCCCCGCCCAGTTACCACCTGCCCCGCTCCCCGATCCAAAGCCCGCCCACTCGTGGGGTCGAGGAAACCGATTGGACAAAATACCTGCCGTGTAAGGAGGAGGAGCGCGAGACCCCGGAAAGGAATTGAGAGGCGAAGCACAACCCCACTCTCCCGTCCGGCTTCCTCTCATTGGCTGCGGGGGTGGGCGGGGCGTCACGCTGCGCGCCCACTGGCTGTCCAGCAACAGGAGGGAGGCTCCGCGCAGCGGCCGGACAGGCCAGTCTTAGCTGCGCTCGACCCACCGGGCCTTCTGGGCGAAGCCGGGTCTTCGCCGGTGGCCCGGGAAGATGGTTCTGGGTGGTTGCCCGGTGAGTTACTTGCTTCTATGCGGCCAGGCGGCCTTGCTGCTGGGGAATCTGCTTCTGCTGCATTGCGTCTCTCGGAGCCACTCTTACAATGCTACTGCAGAGCTGGAACTCACGTCCGCCGGCACCGCCCACACAGAGGGCCTGGTGGGTGCTCCGAACTGGGACTACGTTGACCCCCACTCTCCAGTCATCCTTTGCTCTTACCTGTAAGCCAGCCATCGTCGAGGAGGGGGGAGGTGGAGAGGAGACCGAGGTCACCAGGATGGGAAAGAGGGCGTGGGCTGGCGGCTCCCTGGTTTCAGACTCTGGCCACCCCGAGACCTGACGTAGGACAGATGGTCATCACTGCAGGTTCCGCATTTGGCTCCCTCGTCCGCGCTAAAGCTGTTCGTGTGGCAGATTCGGGGGCTCCCCCAAGTGGGGTGGTAAGAAGCATGCCAGGGTACTGAGTGAGGCACAAGTCATATAAATGACTTGCTACAAAAGCAGTAGCTGTGCTGTTGGAGAATCAACCCATTTTTAACATGAGCCTTGATCTAGTGAGGAAAGGCATTTGGAAAAGCGGAGCACTGAGAATCCTTTGGTTTAATGTTGCCGTCATGGCCGAGAGGCTGTCTGCCTAGGCAGAGATGAAACCCTGCAGAAGGGAAATCCAAGTAGAAGCTGGACCAGAAATACCTTCCCAACAAAAGGGCCGTTTGGGTGGCTGTAAATGTGACCTGCTGTGCTTCAGGGTCATTAACATCACCCCTGGGCTGGGAAAGGGATCTACACAGTGAAAATGAGACCCAGAGAACTTAGTCGAGAAGTGGCTCTTGTCTGTTTTGCATACAACTAAACCGCAGTTTGCAGAGAGGATAATGATGCTCACAATCTGACTGCTGATTTTCAGACCTGATGAATTTATAATCTGTGATGACCCAGTAGATCACGTTGGAAATTCAACTGCATCCCAGGAGCTTGGTCACGGTTGCCTCAAGGTGAGCTTTTTGCTTTGCTCTACAAGCAAACTTCCACAGAGGAGTAGTACAGCCAGATATTGTTGCAGAAAGACATAAGAGCCCATGAAGTTGCGTTTTGTAGGAGCCTGTCCAAATGACTCTCCCTGGAAATTCCCAGCATAGCCATGATCAGTGGCCAAACAACATATTTAGCGTCCTAAGGAAGAAGCAGTTTCTGTGCCAAAACCTACCAGGTGCAGAGACCAATCTACCTTTGATTTCTTTGGCCATTGAAAGTGACAAATTAGAAACTAAAATATCACCTATCCTTCAAAATGTACCCTTTCCCAAAGAACAAAAAACAGGCTATGCATTTTCTAAAACTGATTAGGAACTGAGCATTTTCTTTGTTACAAAGCACTTCTTGCTGCTGACTTTCCAGCAGGTTCCACTATGTCCGCAGGAAGCTGATAGGGTCTATCAGGATGTGTCTTCATAGGAGGCTGAAGTAAACCATAGGTAACAATGGCCTCTTGAAATGGAAAGAAGTTTTTGTTTTGGATTTGGTGATTATTCCACAGTTCGGTGGGCAGGCCTGTGGAACACTGCTATGTTCGAGCATGACCGTCATAGGCACAGATCCACTGATAACATCCCTAAATCTAGGTGCAACAGCTAGTCAGTCTCTGAAGTACTAACAAAATTCATGTATCAGCTGGGCATGGTGGCTCACGCCTGTGATCCCAGCACTCGGGAGGTAGAGGCAGGAGGATTTCTGAGTTCGAAGCTGGCTTGGGCTACAAAGTGAGCTCAGGGCCAGCCTCAACTACAAGGTGAGACCCTGTCTCCAAAGTAAATAAATAAATAAATATGCATTCTTATGTTGCTTGCTTTGGTGAGTTTGTTTTTTGTTTGTTTTGGGTTTGGTGATTATTCCAGTTTGGTGGGCAGGCCTATGGGGATGTGGAACACACTGCTGTTCAGTGTCGAGCCCTGGAAGGAATCGAGTGTGCCCGTCATAGGACCTTCCTACGAGAGAATAAACCTTGTATAAAGTAAGTGTTATTTTTTCCTTTCTGTGTGTGTATCATGCACACATGTGTGTATGTGGTACATGGAATTAGACTCGGGGCCTGATGCTTACTAAGCACAAGCTATCCCACTGAGCTTCACTCCCAACGCGAAGTGTTGATTTGAATGGGGTACTTGATACTTGGATAAACATAGGAGCCATTTTCATTGTCATTCTTTGGTGTGACTTTTAAGTGCATAATCCATCAATAGAGGTGATGGAGTTAGAGGACACTCTGTCTCCCTCACTAAGAAGCTGAGTGTCTGTGCGCACTTAGAACCTATCCCCTCATTCTCCACATGCTGAAATCATGCCTGATGCCCGAGCTCCCCAACCCTGAAAGGCATAAATCTCGTGAAAAACGCCTTCCTATTTTAGGAATCAACATTTCATTATGAAAAATGGGATTACTCACTCTGGAAATCAGTTGATCTTCAGTTAAAAGATAACTGAACTTCTGTAAATTCTACTGGAAGGCACAGAATTTACTTACCCTGTTAGTGAACAGAAAGGGTCACTGGCTGATTAGCAGCAGTGTTAGCAACTGCAGTTAAATGTCTTCATGATATGCAGGACAGAGCCTCAGGAGACCTCCCTTCTAGCTGCCGCAAAACAGCAGGAAGTGTGTGGAGCCCAGGTGCCCAGTCGGGAAAGCCATGCTTCCTGGGCGCTCCCAAGCAGCTGGCCACAGCCCGGGGGGGGCTCCCGCGTGTGCACGGGGCATGGCGCAGGCCCAGTTCTCCTCGCACTGCCACATCTGAGACACACGTGTGCTTGATAATTTCTTATCCAACCCCACTCTGCAGAAGTTTTATCTGTTATGATGTGTGATATCTTAAAAACTCTTTCTGCTTGGGCAGAGTCTACCCCCTCCAAGCCTGATCAGTTGTGAGATACAGCAGAGTGCCAGGCATGTCTGTCTTCCCAGCTCTCAGGTCTGAGACGGGAGGATCACTGGGAGTTCGAGACCAGCCTGAATTACGCAGTGAGTTTAAGGCCAGCCGGAATTACACATGGAAACCCTGTCTCAAAAATGACAATAGTGCTGAGCGTGGTAGCTCACGCCTGTAATCCCAGCACTCAGGAGGCAGAGACAGGAGGATTGCTGAGTTCAAGGCTTGCCTGGGCTACATAGTGAGCTCAGAGCTAGCCTGAACTACAAGCGAGACCCTGTCTCAAAAAAAAAAAAAAAATGACAACAAATAAAAAACTCTTAGAGATAGCAAAGAATCCACTAGGAGCACAGCTTTGATAGGCATGTAGGCTAATCCAGACCCATACTTCCTCAATCTGCCCTGTCACCCTAGGAGAGAATATTCCTCCACCTTGACCAACCCAGGATCAGCTGCCAGGCGTTTAGGAAGCACCTCTATAGCCAGAAGTTGGTGAAATTACTCAAACTTGCCAGTCCTAAATTCTTCACCCTGCCCGGCCTTTGCTTTTCTACAGAAATCCCAGTGAAGGTAGTGGCTAAACTCTGCCCTTGTTCCGTCTTCTCCCCACGCTGGTGTCCCTCCCATGCGTCCCTGCAGAGTGGACAGTGCCTCCTGCCTCCAATGCCCATGATTATAAGCTGGTATTTTTCAGTGTCTCTTTTTTGCTTGCCTTTCTGACCAACTGAACATATCAGGAAAGAACCCAAAATGGAGGGTAAGACACCACAGAAAGAGAGTTTCACCATTTTTCACTTATATTCATTCATTAATCTTTAAGTGTTCTTATTTTCCTGTAAACATCTCTTTCGTTCCTTCTGTCCAGATATACCGGACACTACTTCATCACCACCTTACTGTACTCCTTCTTCCTGGGGTGTTTTGGAGTGGATCGCTTCTGTCTGGGGCACACCGGCACGGCCGTCGGGAAGCTGCTCACGCTCGGAGGGCTTGGGATCTGGTGGTTTGTTGACCTCATTTTGCTCATCACTGGAGGCCTAATGCCAAGCGACGGCAGCAACTGGTGCACCGTTTACTAAGAAGAGCTGCCGTGGCGGCCAGAGCAGCAAGGGAGTGTTCTGTCTCCCGGACTCGTCTCTGCAGGCTCGGACCCTTCCCTGTTGTCACACCTGAACATTGCTCTTTTTGGAAGGAATGGGTTTTGATATGAAGAAGTCTTTGGACTATGGATTTTCAGTCCAAATCCTACCTTGAGAACTAGAAACGACAAGCAGATGGATTCGTGGGGATCAAATCTGTACCGTTCCTCATGTACAAGACATAAAGGCTAATGACTAACGTACAGCGCAGGTAGGGTCCCCACTCTTTATTTCTGTACATTGCTGTGTCTTCAGTCCTTTGGAGATGGGACCCAACAAGATAGGCAAAGTGAGTATTGTATCCATGTGCCTTTTGTGACCCTGTCTTCATGCAGAAACGATCCAAACCTGAGCCAGTGAAAATTTTTAGAACTAGACATGGCCATGGATTTTAAAACACACTGAAATTCTGACGTTTTGAATTTAAATTGTAAATAAACTTTGCCAACCTGGAGTGCTGTCTGATATTTTCGGTAGGAAGAGTGAAGCTCATTTTGCTGAAAATGACTTCACTGAAATGAACCACTGTTAATAAGCCTTCCATGTTCTAGAGGCCGTATATGCAGTCCAGTAATTTCTTCATTTCAGTCATGTTTTGAAAGCTGTATCAGACACGAATTGAGCTATTTCTCTTGGCAGGAATTGTTCTGTCTAAAAAAAAATCACTGTCTTCCAGTTTATGGAGACCATGTTATAGGATGATAAAGTAATGTAAAACTCTTTTCACAATTAGGCAAGATAAAATGAGAATCACCAAGCCTTCGGAAAGAAAACCATATTCCTACTAAAAAGATGTAGTATTAGAATATTAGGATGTGATTTATGAGAAAAAACAAAAACTAAACATCATCGCAAAATAAATGTGACAGTAAAAACTCTTTACAATGGGCCACAGCCGTCAGAAATGGGTGCAGTTACGCTTCTGTGCTCCTAAGTCCCTGGGAATAAAAAGAAGTGCTCCCAATTCTATTTGTTTCTTTTTTGTTTTTTGTTTGTTTGTTTTTGAGACAGGGTCTCACTTTGTAGTCCAGGCTGGCCCTGAGCTCACTATGTAGCCCAGGCAAGCCTTGAACTCAGCAGTCCTCCTGTCTCTGCCTCCCAAATGCTGGGATGACAGGTGTGAGCCACTACGCCCAGCACTGTGGTAGGTGGTATTGATGGTTGGTGGGCGTGAGTCACCACGCCCAGCATTGTATGTGGTTACCGGGATCAAATTTAGGACCTTGCGCTTGGGAGGCAGGCGCCAGAACCACTGAGCTAAATCTCCAGCCTTCTATTTGGTTTTAAAACTCAGTCCCTACCCTTCACAATCTAAACTGGAAAGAGCTGGGAAGTATAAATAAAAAGTGGACTGTGTATGAAAGTCAAACCTAGGGCCTGTTATTCAGAATAACTTACAAGGTGGCTGGGGGTGTATTTCAGTATTTGCAGAGCCCTGGATTCAATCCCTAGTAGGGAAAAAAACCAGGAATAATTCAACAAAATCCAGAAGCAGTCAAGACAGAATTCTCCATTTATACTTTCATAATAGCTGATTTTAAACAGGAATCACACTTAACTTCCCTGAAAATGTTCTATCATTTTATAACATCATTTTCTTAAAAGCTCCTAGTTTGCCATAACTATTCTTCCATTACTAGAAGTTAGCATTATGAAAAAAATTAAAACAGATTTTTTTGTCATTTTGTTTTGTTTTTGAGACAGGGTCTCGCTTTGTAGTTCAGGTTGGCCCTGAGCTCACTATGTAGCCCAGGCAAGCCTTGAACTCAGCAATCCTCCTGTCTCTGCCTCCCGAGTGCTGGGATTACAGGCGTGAGCCACCATGCCCAGCTAAAACAGATTTTCTTTTCTGTCTTGAAACTTCTGTACCACATTGACCTTAAACTTGGTTATAACATCATTTATTGGTAGATTCTTAATCCATAATCTCTATACCCTCAGGCAGTATTTTTAATTTTTATGGATTGTGACCTCAGATAAACATACATTCATATGAAATCCTGCATAAATTTAATGAGAGTTCAGAGTTACCACATTAAAAAAAAAAATTGGTTTTGGCATATGGGAATAGCTCTTTCCTAGTAGGTACAAGGCCCTGGGTTTGATATCTGTAGACCAGCACAAAAAACAACAAAAAAAGCATTTTTAGGGGAAGTTTGAAAACAGAAACTAATAACTCCACAAGAAGATACTACTTTTAAGCTGTTAAGCCTGCTATATCTCTTACTTTAAAAAAAAAAAAAACTCCCTAAAAATGTTTGCAAAGAGTATCAAAATTGATTTTGTTAGCTGGGCACCACAGCACATGTCTGTACCAGCCACACTGGGGGCTGAGGCAGGAGCATGGCATACCTGAGCTCAGCCCAGATGACCTATTGACACCCTGCCTTCAAAAATAGAAAGAGCTAAGGACGTAGCTCAGTGGTAGGGTTCCCCAGGGTTCAGGCCCCAGTACTACCCAAAAACAAGAAAACAAAGAAAGTTATTTATTTTTTTGAAAAGAAAATGAACTTTGAAATTATTATTATTGCCAGGAAACTCCAGTAAAAAATTAAAAGTCTGTAAATTGTTTTGTTTTGTTTTGAGACAGGGTCTCAATTTATAGTTCAGGCTGGCCCCGAGCTCACTATGTAGCCCAGGCAAGCCTCGAACTCAGCAATCCTGCCTCTGCCTCCCGAGTGCTGGGATGACAGGCGTGAGCCACCACGCCCAGCACTGTGGTATGTGGTATTGATTGCTGGTGGGCATGAGTCTCCACACCCAACATTGTTTGTGGTTACTGGGGATCGAACTCAGGACCTTGCACTTGCGAGACAGGCACCAGAACCACTGAGCTAAATCTCCAGCCCTGTAAATTTTTAAGAAAATATTTTGTAGATCATTTTACAGTTAGAAGCCCTGTTGGAGACCAAAGTAGTTTCTACTGCTACAGTAAAAATTTGAGAGTCATTTGTAATATTCTTGTGTGACAATCCCCCATTATTAAGTTTCAATTTAACTTCTCAGTAATGCCTCTTCCATATCCACAAACCTTAGCCAAATGTGATACAACCTGGAAAACAGACTAAAAGAAGGAGCAACATTAAAATACAATACTTTTGCACCCTGGACTCAGGTTGTTTCTTAGTATTTAGTAAATACAACTATTTGTCTACGTGCGTGTTATATCCGTCACTATAGACAATGCTTAAAATACTGAAGTGTCTCACTGTCCAGACTTTATTAGAAACTGTGCCTATTTTTTAGTTGTTTCCTGTCTGTAAATAAAATTTTGTCAACTCCCAGACTCTGTGGCATAGTATCCTTGTCCCTGGTATAGAAAGGCTCCTGTGAGCGGAGTGGCTTCCCTAGCCTGGCAGTGCCCAGCCCTGTGTGCGTATGCATGCATGCGTGTGTGTGTGTGTGTGTGTGTGTGTGTGTGTGTGTATGTGTGCACGAGCATGCAGTTAATGAAACATCCATGTTTCTCATGAGAAAGAGCTCCAAAAAGCCCCTGCCATTTTTGGCACACCTTCAACATAAGCCACGTAATAAACCTTGATTTTGTTAAATCTCTTTAAAAGCGCGACGCTTAACTTATTATGTCAGGCGTGACCGTCAGAAACAAGGTATGACCCCCCCGACGCACAATGACGGAAAGGGAGTCATTGTCCTTAACGGCTTCGATGACGTCGGCCGGGCTGGAAACAGGCTGCCCGTTGATGCTGATAATCACATCATGGTCTCTCAACCCAGAGCTGAGAAGAAAGAAAAAGTAAAGCCTCGTGAAGTTCTAAGAAGAGTTCTGCTCTCCCCACCTAGAACGTAGCACCACTGTCCAATGGCAGCACTGCTTGGGCAGCATTAAATATACCGTCCAGGTATGATGGCTGTTCTAAGACGCCACAAGATCACCCAGACAACCACAAACCTGTTCACCTTTACAAAATGAATGGCCTTTGAGAATCATGTAAGACCTTTATGCCACACAGACAGCGGGCCTGGCTCGGAACAGGTCTTAGCTTTTAAGATCCGTTCGTCTCTCCTCCCTCTCAAGCACACTCCCAGTCTCACCAAAAGTACAGAGCCGTGCAGTGCATTTTTCCCCTAAGCTGTGCTCTGATCAGTTTGATTTGGGCGGCCCACAGTTTAAAGAACTAAAGAATTTGCTGAGCTGCATTATAGAAATCCTGCATAAAAAGCTATTCTCAGCCTCCCAAGTCTAAGTATTTGAACGTTTGATGCTAGGATTCTTTTTCCAAAAGTGATTCTGTTCGCTCTCCAACAGACTGGCTTCACACAGAATAGATATTCTAAAAACAAAAGCATTTCCAAACAACTGCAAAAACACAGCCAGGCTGATGGTTCATGTTAAAGCGAAAAATACATTGGGAGAGGGTCATCAAATTCAATGACTTGAGAAGAAACCTAATTGAGGGGAACAGAAAGCATGTGTGTGTGTGTATGTGCATACGTGTGAACACGTGCACACACGATAACATGGTAGAATTACCAAGATGTGATGTTTTCAAAGAAAACAGGAAGAGAATAAACTCACCATACCCAAGGCCATGGGGTAATCCTCAACACCACCAAAAAAAAAAAAAAACCTTTAAATTATATATATGACTGCATTCAGGAAAGGCCTTGGGAACAAGAACAGCTTAGTAGGATGATTTAGAACTGTCTATGAAAAACTGAATTCCCATCAGTTCTAAGCATAAGGAAAGAGGACAAGAAAGAAGCCTGCAAGGGGCTACTTCAGGCTCACGCCACACCAGGTACAAGGAACACAGCTAAGGTCAAATAATGACCTTTCCTGGGTCACACAACCCATGAGGTGAAAGCTGGATGACTGTGGCTTTTGAGCTTGAAAACTCATCACCTTTGCCTCTCAGAACGCAGGACGGCAGAGAGATTCGGCCAGGGCCCGCGTTCCTCTGACCCACGGTGTAACTTTCTAAGTCAACACTCTCTATTGCAGCTGCTCCCCTCACAAAGCTACTCCTACATCCTAAGATGGCTGGGGTCTGAGTATATAAAAGACTTTGAATTGTTCCTGATGTACAGTAAATGCTTCCTGAGTGACAGCTGTGATTACTGTAATTATCGTTGTCATTATCGTCAGATGTGAGTAAAGGACAGGGAGGCTGGGTGTCCACACACGACTTCCAGCGGTAATTCTCCGTTCCAACACCTGCAAGGCACCTGGGGATCTTGCTAAAAGCAGATTCCGGCTGGGGGCGTAGCTCGGCAGGACATCACTTGCTTAGCATGTGCAGGGCTTGCCTTCAGCACCACAGGCGGGATGAGGTTCTGATTCAGTGAACGGAAAGTGGCGCCTATGATTTGGCCTCTTGCTAGCTTCCGCTGATGCAGATGGCCCGATTTCACACCCTTTTTTCGAGTAGCAACAACTCAGCTGAACATAGTCATTTTGGCCTTTGACCAGAAGTTTAAAAACTTAGTGGGGAGATGGGCGTAGAAGTCACAGCCAGAACCAGGAAGTCTAGGAAAGCCCACAACAATCCTATCTTAGTAACTTCAAATCCTAACGCCGAGCCATGCCAAATACTTGGTTACCTACGTTTCTTTCCACCTGGTGAGAAGTGCTGCCGTCTAGATAGATAATGAGATCTTGAAAAATAAAAACACTGAGGGAAAGATAATGAAGAAGTAGGAGACCAAGAAGAAGAATATATACAGGACAAGCCACATGTTCTAAAACAACAGCAAGTCAATTGCAGAACCTTCCGGAGGGTGTTCTGGCCTTTGATTTTATGACACAGGTCTCAGCACCTGCACTGTCATCCAGAGCTCAAGTAAAGGTGTTTGAAAAGACCTACCATCCGTACCAACAGTGTGAGGCACCTGCTGAGACAGGAGCGGCCTGAGGGACAACATGGAGCCAAAATAGTACGACGTGTCGGTCGTTAAAGGACATGATGACCTCAGCTGTATAATACAGTTGTAATAATTACTTAAATCTCAGGCCCAAAGACACATGACCTCTATTTGTGAAACAAGGCATATGCGATAAGCCATACCCTACAGCCAATGAATGACCCCAGAAAGGGGAACATTCTTTAAAGACCCTCCTGCCTTGGGCGGAAATCGGATTTAAATGTCTGTCTTAAATTTCTTACGTGATTATGACCCCTGACAGAACACTAACCCTCCAAAAAGAGCAAGCAAGACATTTTTGATAATCTGACATTCCAGAGCAACCTCTATGAAAACTGTCCGTCACCGCTGCTCTCCGCAGGCCGGAGGATGGCTCTTGTGTGGGCAGCGCCACCCAGCTCACCGGCAGCACAGGGCCTCCGGGTGCCACCCGTCCCCTGCCCGAGGACGTAACTCTGTGTACATCTACTTGGCAGTAAACTGCCTAGACCACCGCAGCCACCTCGTATCCAAACTGAATTCTTTCATCGGAGCCACAAAGAACCAACAGCCATGAAGCAAGAAGTCAGCCTCCTTTTGACACTTCATACTCAATTCTTCCCATTCTTATTACTATTAACTATTTAACTCTTTAAACTTTTCGATTATTTGCTATTAATAGCTATTAATATTTAATAATGATTCATGACTTAATAGTGTAAGCTAATAGTTATTAAGCATAATTACTATTCCAGTTAAATGCGAACTGTCCCCCAGAATTCTCATGTGTTACAGAAGGGGACCAGGTCTTGAGGGCCCCTCTCCGCCAGCCAGTTCAGAGCCCAGTGTGCTGTCAGGCAGCAAGGCCTGGCTGGAGGAGGCAGGTCCACGAGAACAGGAACTGAAAGAGTGTGTCTTCCGCCCTCCTCCTATCTTCTCTCTGCTTCCGGGACACCGTGAGGTGAGCTCTTCCTCTACCACAGTCCTCTACCATCCTGTTTTACCCTCAGACCCTGCTAACTACGCAGTGAAACCACGAGCCAAAATACATCTCTCCTCTTTTACTTGGTGAGCACTGCGTACTATGTCTCAGCAACACAAAGGCAGGCAGATTAAGACAGAAAAGGTAGGCTTGGGGCATGCAGCACTTGCCTAACATGCATGAGACCCTGGTTTTGATCCCTACCAGAACAAAAAATTTGGTACTTCCTAGTGAAATTAATTTAAACTTCTGTTATTTTCATATCAGCACTGTCCCATAGAAATATAATGCAAGCCACATATGTCATTTTAAATTCTCTGATACATCTTTTAAAAAAATTTAAATAGATGAAATAAATTCTGATAATGTACCTTGTTTAACTGAAAGTCATTCTCATTTTAACGTGTAACAAACATTTTTAAAGTTTTCCATAGATATTTTACATGCTTTGTCTTATCTTTGAAATCAACTTGAAAAAACACATGCCTAATGGGGCATTATAAAATGATGTTATCTTCCAAAATGCAAGGATTAAAGTGAAAGATAGTCATTCTAAAACCAAAAGAGAAATTGGAAAATCTTATGCACTGCTTTGGGGCTCTTTCATTCAATTAAAATTAAATTTTAAGGGCCAGAGATTTAGCTCAGTGGTTCCAGTGCCTGCCTCGCAAGCGCAAGGTCCTAAGTTCAATCCCTGGTAACTACATACAATGCTGGGTGTGGAGACTCACGCCCACCAGCCATCAATACCACATACCACAGTGCCGGGCATGGTGGCTCACGCCTGTCAGCCCAGCACTCAGGAGGCAGAGGCAGAAGGATTGCTGAGTTTGAGGCTTGCCTGGGCTACATAGTGAGCTCAGGGCCAGCCTGAACTACAAAGCGAGACCCTACCTCAAAAAAAAATAATAATAATAATTTAAATTTTAATTCTGTTCCTGAATGTCACACTTTGTATCTAGATGTCCCTAAGCCTCACGCACTCATAGGTGGGGCTTTTGAAAGGTGATTAGTTCTTGGATATATATGGATAAACACGACGTTAGGAAGCAGGACCTGATCAGAGGAGGTGGGTCTCTGGGGGCATGACCCGGAAGGGGACCTCTCCCTCCCAGCTCCTCTTTCCTGCCTCTCAACTTCCTGACCGCCATGACACGAGCAGCTGTCTCTGCCACCACGCATCACCAGGCCGATTCTGCCTCAGACTGTAACTTATATAAACCTCTCCTCTTTTAAGGTGTTGAGGGCTGTGTCGCAGGGACAAGACATTGAGTCACTCTGGCCATATTTCAGGTGCTCCATACACAGTATGTTCCGGCAGTGCCGTAGGAGTGATCCGAGCAAGCCTAGAACCCGTGTTCGCTGCAGCTCACATCCCGAAAGAGTGCAGCGTTCTGGAAAGGCCTGCACTGACCTCTCAGCAGCTGTTCCTTGAATCACTTCGTAGACGAAAACCCCCGAGCTCACATCAGGGAAATGTGGATCTTGCCTTTTCATTTCTTGAAGAAGGCTAGGAGAAGCAAGAAGATTAGCACACACATGAAGTCACCTGAGCCCCGGGAAAAGCCTGGAACTCTTACTAGGCCCTGTCTCTGTTCTGCTCAAGGCTCACAGGTTAATCATGCTCGCTGGGTACAGTCTGATTCTCTGTGTTAAAGTCTAGAGCCAGCGACCGTGGTACAGGGTCTCCAGTGAAAGACGCTCTTACACACTAAATGCTGGTGTGGGCAGAGTCAGGCACGTATCTCATGACAAACAGAGCCCACGGTCACAGGACTGCTTCACTGCAGTCAAAGCATTAACTTTCCTGTCCAAAGCATCTAGCCTCGGCTTGCCTCGAAGAAATGATCCAGGCACAGTAGAAGTCGTGCTTACTTCAGAGTGAGGGGCAGCATTCGCAGCCCCAGATATTTCTTCTGCAGAGGAGCCTTGCCTGGAAAGGAAAAGCATAACAATATGTGACTAACAACAAAACTTCTTCCCTTGTAGCACAGCTCGAAAGCCACGCAGAGTCCCCTGTGATTGTAGCTGCCCTTGGTGCTATCGTCCCGAACTGCGTGCCTCACACGATCTCCATCCTCAGCACAAACCTCCCTCCTCCAGCCCAGCCAACTACCTTGGCTTGTGCCCAGTCCCCACACGGCCACCGAACAACCAATAGCGAGCCTGAGAACCAGCAGCCCGCACGGCGCGGAGTTCAAACCACTGTCTGCAGAAGATGAGCTGGCAGAGGCTGACCTTGCAGCTGGCGCTCGTGGTATTCTGCCAGGAACTGCCTGATGCGCTCCGAGGGGATCGCGAAGGAGATCCCCGCGGTCACCTTCAGCGTGTTTATGCCGATGACGTCGCCGTCCTGGCGAGGGAGGGGACGCAGCTCAGCCCCGAGCTGTCCAAACCCAGCAGCGCAGGAGCAGGACAGCAGAGGAAGGGGCGGAGCTCGTCACGCAGCGCGAAAAGGAGCGGAGGGGAAAGGAGGCCCCCGGGCGGCGGAGAGCATGGTGCCAGTTCACGAGTGCCCAGCGTCTGGGGCGGGGAGAAGGCGAGGGCACAGCCTCGGTGCAAAGGGTCCCTTTTCAGGGCCAAGATGCCGAGATGTGTTTGTTTTTGTAAATCTGTCACTGTTTTCAACCCACTAAATTCTACTGACTTTTTAAAAGTGAACCACAATTTCTATTTTAACACAAATAAGAAGACAAGGAACATCTGCCTTTTTATATGGCTTAAATGAAACACAGAAAGGACAAAAAGCTGTTGGGGTGTTTAGCAACACTTCAGTGAAAGTATTGAAGAAAATTAGCAAAACTGACCGGAGAGAACAGAAGTCTCCAAGCTAAAGCTGAAAGGTAGAAAATACTTTTCTCCTGAACTTCGTCACCCTGTAGCTTTTATTAGGTAACGGCAGGGGCAGGAAAGCGATTCCGAGCACGTTAAGACACAGGTCACAGTGCAGCGTGCCCTGAAAGTCCGCGTTCCCTCCCTGCCCTTAGTGACTTCACTGAGGAGATGGTAAGCGCAAAGCATTGCACGCAGTGTTAGTAAAACGCACTCAATCATTTCACATTTAGTTAATTTTAGAAAGCAAAGGTAGCCAGGCGTCAGGCATATGCAGGCATTTGACTGCAATCTCAGCCGCACAAGAGCCTGAAGCAAGAGGACTGAAAGTTTGAAACCAGCCCGAGGAATTTCACAAGATCTTGTTTCAAAATAAATAAAAATGTCTAGAGATGTGGCTGAGTGGTAGAGTGCTTGCCTAGCGATCACAATGCTTTCCGTTCAAGGTCCAGCACTGCAAATAATAATGCAAATGTAATATTTATAGAAAAGTCAATCCGTTCCAAGGTGCACAGAGAGTAGGAGTTACAGCATTGTACTTTCTTATGCTTTCCCATGTATTTAAACAACTAGAACCTGACATTTCCACCAAACATGCCACATAAAGTAGAATGAACCATGTACCGTGTACCAGCTCCTCACGATGAATGTAATCATTATGTATTGCAAGCATGTACTAATAAAAATAAATATTTTTTAAATTTTAAAAATTAAAAAATAGATGACATCAATGAATTCTGATTGTGACTTTACATCATGAATAAGCAGATCAGGACTGAAAGGATGAACAGTCCTCATTAAATAAGAAGCATTTTTACGTGAGGATTGCCTCTTCACACACAGCAGCCAGGGATCCTCAAGGATATATATTACATAGGACACTTGGTCATCCGGCATAAATCTTGGCTTCATATTCCGGGCTTTCGGTAATGACACAACACAAACAAAAACCATGGTGACAAGAAAAGTGAAGCAAGCTGGAGCCAGCCTTGGCGCCCTCAGACGAAGCCACACGCCCAGGTAATACATTCATCACAGAGACTCTTTCCCTGACCGTTTACTTAAGATCCTGGGACAGGTGAGTTTCTTTCAGCTCTGCACGAGGAGGGTACCCGAGCTTGCACCACAGAATCTGGAAAATCTGGGAAAGTGAGGAAGAAACCTAAAGCAGCAAGGAAAACGTCTACTTACCAAGTTCACCAGCGGCCCCCCAGAGTTCCCGTGCTAAAGACACAAGCGGAAAAGCCATCAGTACAGGAATGAGCACACTCCTCGCGACGCTTACACACAGTTCCCACTGAGCTGTACAAGCAGCACCCCGTTCTAGTGAGCTGCTCTTCCCCAGGGCAGGCAAAATGTGGCCACCCATCACCACCAGGACTGAGGGCCGCGCAGAGAAAGCCCGACTGCAAGGGGGCCCGACACTCCACAGGGGTGGAGACTTCTACGGACACACGGACCGGCCACCCAGAAGCGGGGTCACACCAGACAGGCTCAAACTGAACCCTGCGGCAGTCTCTTCTTGTCACAGCACCTCGCTCCCTCTAGACCTCCCCGAAGGCAAAAAGTTTCCTCTTCACTCTAAGCAGTCTCTTTAGGCTGAGGACAGATTTCCTCGGTGACCTACATTGATGATGGCGTCAGTCTGGATATAGTCCATGTCCGAGTCCTTCAGCCCCAGCTCTTTGCCCCCTCGCTGTGTGGTGCTGACGATCCCCGCGGTCACTGTGTTCTGCAGAGAAAATGGGCTGCCCAAGGCCACGACGAACTCCCCAGCCCGGAGGTCAGATGACTTTCCCAGCAACAGAACAGGAAGGTCAGTCTACACAAGGGCAGGGAAGAGTGAGGTACAGGAAGAAGTCAGGACCAAATGCATGGACACTTGTAGGACGCTGTCCTGACCGTGTGGCCACTCAGCTGAGAAGCACCACTCTCCCGCCCCGATTCCCAGCTGCTTCCTCGACGTCCGACCACCACCAAGCTCTCACTTGTTACAATGGTTAAGACTAGCTCTGGACTGGAAATCGTACTTCCTAGGAATTACTATTAGTAAACCCCCCATGGAGCAACTGGCGGCACAAACTGACATCAGCAAGTCACATAACACCATTGTAACTCAATCCTTTAGAGTCAAAGTGAAGAAGCCACAAACAGGAAGGAGATCAGCCAGGGCAGCACTTATAAGATCTCGTCAAAATGTAGACTGGAGTCAGTAGGTCTGGGTGGAGGTCTGAGGTTCCAGATGTCCGAAAAGCTGTCAGACCGCACACCCCCCCTGCTGGTGAACACCCACCGGGGCAGCACGGTGCTCCCCCGCGCTGAGTAATCACCGCTCTCTCCACCAGAAAAGAGATTTTTCCCAAAAGTGCACCTACTGAAGGAGAAGAAAACAAGGAAGGGAAAGGAGAGAGGAAAAAGGAGGGAGAAAAGGAAGAGGAAGGGGCTTCTGGGGAATTAATAGCAACTCTCATGCCTCAATATAAAACAGACATGGAAGAAAGCAAGAGACTGAAGGACACACAGAAACCGGGGCAGAGCCATGCTCGATGGAGAAACCCGGCGTGGGTGTGGAGCGGGGAAGATCTGCAAAGGTGAGAACCCCCAACAAGCAGAACCTTAGCCCCGAGAAACTCACATCTGGCTCAATCTTAATCAGTGCAAGATCCAATTTATGGTCAACCTCCTTGACGGTGGCTTCATAGCGGGCCCCGCTCTGGAGCTCCGCCTGGATGCGCTGCTGGTTGGTGAGCACGTGCGCGTTGGTGACAATGAGGCCGTCCTCGGACACGAGGAACCCAGAGCCGCTGGACGCAGGGGCATCCTCGCCGCCAAGGTGAGACCTGCCTCCGGAAGACGCAGAAGCAGGGCTCCCACCGCCCGCGAGCGCCCTCTCCTGGAGACATCGCCCTGCTCTCCTCCCTGGCTGTGCCCTCTGCTTCTCCACGTACCCATAGAGCGCGGGCGCCTTGCCCTGGGCCACTCCCACCAGGGCTCCGTCTCTCCTCTTCCTGCTCCACAAAGGGCCACTCTAACCCAAAACTGTGGGCAGAGGCGGTCCGAGTGCCACCATATCGAGGGCGCAGGGAGGGCGGAGGCCAGGGGGTCTGGTCCTGGCCGTTTCCACTACCCGCCGGCCCTGACACAGGAAACTCGGTCCTGCTCTTTGGGCCGGGGGCTCCCCGCGCGCCCCCGGGAATGGAGCTGGGCAGCGTCGCCAAGGGGTCCTCTAGCGCCTACAGTGGCCCCCAAATGTATCTGGGAGCACGGAAGGCGAGAGAAACCCCGGCAGCGCAAGCGCACAGGAGCAGCTGGGATCTGGAACCCGCCGCCCTCTGTGCCTCCGGGCAGACTCCCCTCCCTGGGCCATCGCGTTCAAGCTACATCCCGCCACCTCTGTGAGCCGCGGGCTCTCCACGGGGGTCCTTCCGGACCGGGGATCCGGTGACGCTCGGCAGGGGCTGGAGCAGAAGCCGAAGCCCCAATCAGAAGCCGCCGGCTGGGAATCTTCCTCCTGTGGCCTTACCTGCGGAACAGCTGCAGGTGAACCACAGCGGGCGCCACCTTCTCCACCACCGCGGCAAGGAAGTTGTACTTGCTCCGGAGCCAGCCTGCGCTTCGGGCGCCTGTGGAGAACCGCTCTAAGCTCCGGCGGCCGCAGCCTCGCTCCGACCGAGCTGGCGCCGGCCTCGCACACGGCTCGGCCCCTTCCTGACCCCTCTGCTCTCCTTCCCACAGCGCTCCCCTGTCTCAGAGGGTCGGTCCCGACGGACCAGTTGGAAACAAAACGGAAGGCGGCCTTCAAACGATGGATGGGACCCGGGGTATGTTACGGGCCACAAATACCCCAGGAAGGACAGAGTGAACGGGAGACCCGGCCCGGCACACAGGGTATCAAGAGCGCGGGAAAGTCCGGCGCGCTGCCTGCGGCGGCCGGTTCAGGACGCACGTCAGGGTGGGGAGAGCGGCCAGCACCCGCCGGCCGCGCACAGGATCAGGAGCCCGCTCGGTCAGGGCCCGGCGCCGCCCTCACCTGGGTCCCCGCAGGCCCCCTTCTGCACGGGCACGGCCGGGAGCGCGCCCCGGACGCGCGCGGCGCGGTTCTCCGCCCGGAGCGCGCACAGGCTGGGGTAAGTGCGCCCGTCGCTCCCGCACACGGCCGCGCCGTCCGCCGGGCAGCCGCAGGCGCGCTCGGGCCCGGCCGCCGGGAGGCAGCGCAGCCCCGCGACGCACGGTCGGCCCCGGGTCCCGCCGCACGCCTCGCCCTCCGCGCCGGGGCATACGCGGCAGCAGCGGCAGCGGTCGAGCACCGGCGCGGCGCCCGCAGAGCAGGCCGGCAGCGGGGGGCAGCGCGTGGGCTCGCAGGCGGCGGGGCAGGCCGGAGAGGCGGCGGCCCTCCGGGCGGGGATGCGGGACGCCGGCGCCGCGGGCAGCAGCAGCGCCACCAGGAGGACGGGGCCCAGCCCGCGCCCGGCCCGCGACAGCCGCATCCCGCTCCTCGCCGCGCTCCGGGGTCGCAGCCGCCTGGCTCGCTCGCTCGGAGCTCAGGCGCGTCTTCCCGGCCGTCAGGCCGGGCTTTTAAGGGGCAGAGCCTGGCGAGCGCCGTCCGCACGCCCGCCCCCCGCCCCGGGAGGCCCGAGCCCGGGAGCGGCCCGCCTCGGGCCAGCCGAGAGAGGCGGGAGCCGGCGGAGGCGCCCTCCACCCACGGCCGGAGGCCCCCTAGGGAAACACACACCGCGTTTCCTACTGGTTTTATTACAAAACAAGCAACAAAACAGTTTTAGAAAATTATGTTTGCTACATGCCAATCAGCAGATCACAGAAAACGCGAGGCGCGCTGAGTTTGCAGGCGCTCGGCTCGGGACCCCGCGGGCGCTCCACAGCTCGCACCGCGGCGGGACGATGATCGCCGCGCGCTGCCGAACCTTCGCCACGTTCAGACTCTGCCTGCGGAGAGCCTGGCGGTGCTGCAGGCTGGGGCAGAGACAGAGAACAGGCCTGAGGAGAAAAAAGACGCGCCACACACTCATTTCCGACGTGTTCAAAGTCAATAGGCTGAGTTGGGAAAGGTAATTCCCAAAATCCCATTAACGCTGCCATATGCCTGTTCAGCCGGTTAACACCAGACACAAACCTGTCAAATTCCACTGCTCAACTACTGTGTGCTATTATTTATTGAGTCATTTTAGTCCATAGCAAGAACATGAACATCCAGAGGGGAAAAAAAATAATTTTGCTCCCAGTAAACTTAGAAACTGGATCTTCACTCTGCTCCCCTCACAGGAGCTCAGCGTTCTCTCAGGCGCGGAGCCGGACTCAGCAGCAGCCTGAGGCCTCCCCAGCCCATGGACCACCTCACTATTTCTCACAGAAAGCAAAAGGCAAACTATCTTCCTACCCCAGCAATTACAGTGACTAAGACAAGGTTTTCCCTAAAGAAAATGCAGTAACTTTCCGTTTTTTTTTTAAACAAACATTTATTATTTCAGAACCTATGTGCTTAGCCATTCACCTATCCAGTATCCCTTCTTATTTTCTAATTTTTTCTGTTTGGTTCCATTTCATACAATTAAAACCCAATGCTTCTGTTATCTGTGCCCCATCTTTGGCTCACATTACAGGGCAGTGGATTAAAAATGGTCCGAAGGTTAAGAAATATGAGTAGAAAGGAATTCTGAAGTAAGATTTAGGGTGTGCCAGTTTTAGGCTTCAAAGGAGATAAATCAGACTTTTCTGAAACTAGAATTATATTACCTATGTTCCACCTTGGGATGTCCAAATATCTGCTTGTTAGAGTCCTTATTTCTCCTTCATTAATACAAACTGGATTATGTTTAATTTAACATACTCTCAAAATAGACGTTACTGAATAAGAAACCTATTAGCTTACCACAAGATCCAATTAATTAGCAACAGCATATAGCAGCGTCAGAGAGAGAGATTTTCACAATTTAAACAAGAAAAAATGACATCGTTTCCATGAGTCAGGGAATGTTTAAGAGATTTCAAAAACATCTCATTTATTTTCAACACACCCAGGCTGCATGATGAGCATTTCTGTTAAGAAGCTCAAGAAGGTTTTTTTCAGGAGAAAAATAAGAGGGTACCACCAGAGACAAAGGGTGTCAGGAATTTGGAATGGCTTCCTAAAATCTGGTTATATCAAGTAAGTTGCAATCTTGATCGCTCATAAATAATTCTCAAATTAAGAATTTCTGAAGACAAAAGTATATATGAGGTTATTTTTAAAAGAGAGGGAAAATGGAGAGAGAAAGAGGGAGACCCAGTAGAGTTCCTCGGAGACCCAAACCTGGCTGAAGGGAGGGAATGGTCCACGCGTGACCCTCACTTCAGATGAGCCGCACGGCCCAGAGGGGACACACCCCTGCCCAGGAGAGTTCTCACCTCTGCATCCGATGTGGACACAGAAGGAGCAAGGATTTACTTAGGGACAAATGCTTCTGTCTCTTCCTCTGGTCGCTAATTTTTAATTTAAAATTATAATTCATTGATCTAATAAATAAGAATTACAGGGTAACGACCTAATTCTCTCTCCCTGTTTGAAGCTTTCCTAAGTTTCTGGTAGCAATTCTCTATGGAAGCTGGGTACATAAACGCTCCCTAGGGCCCTGGAAATTGTACCTTGTCCAAAGGGAGAAGGTACATCCTAGAATAGGGGTGGGAAACTCAATCTCCTGTACTCTTCTTCCTGGGAAATCTTCCTCTAGCAAGTAAGAACCTTTAAATCAATGTTTTTACGCCCAGTCTCTATTCCACTACAGAATATAAACGCCTCAAGGTTACCTTTGTGTCTCCAGTCTATTAAGTACAGGGCCTGATCATGCAAGCTGCACTCAACAGTAACATGGGAGAGAAAAAGAAAGCAGATCGGCCAGGCCATCTGACACACAGCCCTTGATTTCACACAAATGGTCCATTCCAAAAGACCAGAACTACCTCCCTGTGTGGAAAACACAGATCAAAGAAGATGAGCTGGACAAACCATCATCCATCTCTTCTCTGCACCTCCTTAAAGCTATTCTAAAACAGAGGGAGAAAGAGCACTGTGTCACACACGTGAGGTGCACACACTTGCCGGCCCTCCACACTGCAAGTCACACCGCAGTAAGGGGAATGTCGGTTCTGTTCTCAACAGTCGTACGCTGAACACTGACAACCCACCCTCAGGCCGGAAGCCACTGGACGGGAGGGCCCGCCACCCACGCCCACACCCGGGGCTCACAGAGCACCAGAGAACAGGCTCGTTCCCCAATGCGGCTGCGCCCTGGCCTTGCCTTCTTCCCCACATCTCACAAAAACAGCCCTCCCGTTCCCTGGGCATCCCTGCCCTCCGGCCCCTTGCTGGGCGGCCCTGTCCAGCCGAGCTGGGTCCCCCCACCCCAACTCCTTTCGGCTGAGTTGGCTGCCCTCCTCCCGCTTCACAAACTTCGGCCAGTCAGTGGGAACAGGATAAGAGCAGGTGAGCGGCCTAGGATCTGTGGCTGGACTGAAGCAAAACAAAGAAACTAAAACAAGGACAAGGAAATAAAACTTGGCTGGGGGCACAGGGAGTCCGCACCGCTTGGAGGGAGGAGATGCTAAGTGAGCCCCACCAGACTCAGGCAGCACCCCATCGGCTGAGCACGGCCCACGGGCCTGACCCGGTGACGTGCCCATTGATGACACTGAGAGAGCCGGCTGTGGACCTGCCGTGGACATCCACAGAAGACACTGCCGCAGTGCCGTGCGGACGCTGCGTCTCGGGGGCCCCTGCCCCCCCTCCCACGGGCTGCCCCTCGTCACACATCCGAGGTCCGTATGTTTTCATCGTCGAGGTTGAACAGAAATGGTTTCTCCCTGGGGTGCTGCGGCTCCGACCTGTGTCGGCCACGGGAGCCCGGCGGCACCGCCGCTGTGCTGCTCTCCCCGAGGCGGGCCGTGCACAGAGAGTCCTCTGCAGTCTCTTCCGCTGGCAGCAGCTTGTCCCCGGTCTGGGGCACAGGTGTCCAAGGTTGCCAGGAGGAGGCCGTGGAGGGGGCTTTGCAGAGGGCTTTCTTTTCTTCGGCAAGTGGCCGCCCACGGCACAAGGCGCTGTTCGGCCCCCCTGGGAGGCCAGAGCTTCCAGGTCGAGTCAAAGAAATGGATCTAGAAAAAGATACTTCCTAGAAACACAAAAGAGGTGAAAGACAAAGGGAAGTAAAGACAATGCTTTCCCAGACTCCCAGGAAGAGCGCTGACCCGGGACCACCGCCTCACAGGCTGAGACAGCTGCCCACCAACATCCAGTCCTTTCGGCGAAGCCAGGCGTGGTGGCCTGTGCTACACCAACGGCTGAGGCGGGAGGACCCGTGTGCCTGGGCGACGCCCCAAGACCCTGCTCAAAACGGGGCTCGGCAGAACTCAGTCCTCGTGAGTCAGGGTCTGCATGGCACGAGACCTGTAAGGCCCGGCAGAAGCTCCACGTCTCCGTCCAACACTACCTTGCCTCCTCCACCAACTTAAAAAAATTTTTAAAAATTTAAAAAAAGAAGAATTTGGGGCCAGAGATTTAGCTCAGTGGTTCCAGCGCCTGCCTAGCAAGCACAAGGTCCCTGGTTCAATCCCCGGTAACCACAGACAACAGTATCAGGCATGGTGACTTCACGCCCACTGACAATCAGTACCACATACCACAAATGCTGGGCATGGTGTCTCACGCCTGTCATCCCAGCTCTCGGGAGGCAGAGGCAGGAGGATTGCTGAGTTCCAGGCTTGCCTGGGCTACATTGTGAGCTCAGGGGCAGCCTGTACTACAAAGCGAGACCCTGTCTCAAAAAAAAAAGAAAGAAAAACTTGGTAGAAAGAGAAAAACAAACAAGTGAGCCTGTGGCTTCAGTTGCGTGTAAGCCCTGGGCCGCCTGCCTACAGCACCAAATAAAACACGCCCGCTCCGGGAGAAGCTCTCTCTCAGCAACGCTCAGCACAGGGCGGAAGTGACTTACTCGGGGGTGGCACTTGAGGGCCTGGACAGCTGCCCCAATCTCCTTGATCCAGCTGTGCATGTCCTCGGGACTGTCCGCCTGCAAAACATCCACAGCACTGACAGGGAGGCATTTCTGGCAGTGTGACTTCAAGTCTCTGACTCAGTCTCGAGTTCATAAAATCACAACATTCGAGCTGGAAGGGACCTTGGAAATCGTCTAAGTCCGGCGGCCTGCACACTGCTGAGGACATTTTTTCCTGCAGGATCTTATTTGACACTCAGTAAATAAAACAGCTCCAAGAGCTAGCCTGAGAAGGGCGGGGGCTCGGGCCCTCACGGCACCCAGCACACGACGCTCTAGTCTAACCTCCTGGTTTTACAGCAGAGCAGACTGAAGCCCAAAAGGCCAAAGCACATGGTTTATGGCTGGTCTGGATTCAGCTTCTCCTACTCTCAATGCCACCATCTCTCAACCAAACTCTGAACAGAATAATCTCATTTTCAGTTCCATTAAAAGCAAATCCCTCTCAGGCTGGAGATTTAGCTCAGTGGTTCCAGCGCCTGCCTCGCAAGCACAAGGTCCTGAGTTCGATCTCCAGTAACCACATACCACAATGTCAGGCATGGTGACTCAGGTCCACCAGCAATCAGTACCACATACCACAGTGCGGGGCGTGGTGGCTCACACCTGTCATCCCAGCACTCAGGAGGCAGAGGCAGGAGGACTGCTGAGTTCGAGGTTTGCCTGGGCTCCATAGTGAGCTCAGGGCCAGCCTGAACTACAAAGCGAGACCCTGTCTCAAAAAAAAAGCAAATCCCTCTCAAGTACGTATGGTCACATATTTTTATCTCCATTAATAGGGCTTCTCTCAAGGCACAAGTTTCTTGGTTTGTCCTGAAAATCATTCAGGCCTCCAGAGAGCTGCAGGTCCCTGAGAAACCCAACCGGA
Organism: Thryonomys swinderianus; assembly: GCA_004025085.1. Taxonomy (NCBI): domain Eukaryota; kingdom Metazoa; phylum Chordata; class Mammalia; order Rodentia; family Thryonomyidae; genus Thryonomys; species Thryonomys swinderianus. The sequence goes on from PVIC010015849.1 coordinate 27,887, forward strand.
CAAGCACACAGGGTGGGGCTGCGCAGGGAGAACAGTCTCCCCAGAAGGGGGCAGCAGCAGCTCTGAGGAGGAGCAGGCTGATGGAGGCGCCTGGGGGCTGGGCTGCGGCTGTGAGGGAGGCGTTGCCAGAGCTCTGCAGACTGAAGCCTTGACCTCCAGAAATCCCTGCCCTTAGTCCCCTCGGTCCCCTGGCTCCGCCCCAAGTCCCGCCCCAACACGCAAGGCTGCCCTGTGTCCGCGTGCCGGTGTGTCTGCAAACACCTTGCCCAGGCCCAAAAGTACGCTCACTCTGCATTCTGGGTAAAATCCAAGGATAAAACATGACCTCCCTACCCAACAAACCGTCCTGGGTCGGTGGTACCAGCAGACACTCTCTCTGGAAACTGCTGCCCGTCAGGAGGTGATGGGCGCACAGCACCCGAGGTCAACGCTGCTCACGCGAGCTACGTCTGCGTACAGACTGCCCTTCGCCCCCCTTCTTTCCAGCTTTCTGACAGTCGGAAGGTACCTTACGAATATCAGGGCTGGGCTGCCCCGAAAGGAGAACTCCTGGGGGGATTCTATCCCCAAGGGAAGGCAGCCTGGGAGTACAACCTTGTGTGCCAGTGCCTGGGCTGGAACCAGGGCCTTCAGGCCAAGTTTCATCCCCAGTTCCTTTGGCTTTTGAGTCAGCATCTCACGAAGTCCCTGAGTTGCCCAGGCTGGTCTCGAACTTGCCATCCTCGCGCCTCAGCCCCCCAGATGGAGAGCATCGCAGATGGCACGGAGATGCCCAGGAGGCTCTGGAAGTATCTCTGCCACTTTACTCACTACTCCTGCAAGACGGGAGGGACATGCACGCAGCCCGGATCCCACCAAGGCAGAGCTGTCCGTCTTCTCCTGGACACTCTTCCCATAACGGCACGGAGCCTACCTCAAAGAGCAACCACGTCAGGCTCAAGAGAACGACCTATTGGAACGGGGGTGGGGTGGGGTTATTTTGTTGTTTGGGGTTTTTTTGCAGTACTGGGGACTGAACTCGAACTCAGGCCTCTGTACTCCCAAGGTAGGGACCATGCCCCTTGAGCTAAATCCCTGACTCTGGGGAAGGTCATTTTGGATACGAACGGGACAGAGGCAATTGCTCCTCAGGAGAAAAGCAGCATCTATGAGGGATCTCTCTCCAGGGGAGGCAAAAGACGATGCAACGGGAAGATGCCAGAGGATGGGGGAGGGGCTGGGGGGTGCAGCTCAGAGGCAAAACTCCCATCTAATGTGTGTGAAGTCCCGGGTGGACTCCCAGCACTGCAAGAAGAAAGGGAACGAAAGAGAGAAGGAAGACAGAAATATGTCCTCAGAGGCTGGGGATTGAGATCCAGGGGTAGCTGCCTTCCTTGGGAGCACAAGGGCCCCAGTTCAGTCTCTGGTACTGCAAAAAAATAGTGCTTGGAAAGGAAAAACATCTCTATTTCCTACTAGATCTGACACTTTTGTTAAATAAACTGGAGAAACCTGAGGTAACGTGTTTCGGGGCATGTGGAGTGCCTCTTCCCAGCCCCTCTTGTCCAGCACAGGGCTGGGGTGCGAGCAAGGAAGAGCTCACGCTCACGTGCCGGCTCATGGGCTCCACCTCCAGGACCAGAAACACATGCACACAGAAACAAAACCACGTGTGCAGACATGTTTCTAACAGAAAAGCAGATACTGCAAGTGACCCCATGAGGAAAGAAGTAGAACATTCTTGTATAGAAATCCTAACAACAATTTCTCCTAGTAGTTTTTACTATCATTTAAAAATAACACTTTAGAATGTTGTTCAGCCAGGCCTGGTGGCACACACCCACAATCTCAGCTCTCTGGGAGGATGAAACAGGAAGATTGCACGTTCAAGCCCATTCTGGGCCACTTAGTAACTTAGCAAGGCCCTGTTTCCAAATAAAGAGCCAAAGAAGGCCTAGGGATACAGCTCAGTGCATCAGGGGTGCACACCCAAAGTCCTGATGCTCAGAAGTCTGAGAGAAGACCATCACAAGTTGGAGGCCATCCTGGGCGACTTTGTAAAACACTGTCTCTGAATAAAAAATGTTTAATGGAGCCGGAGATTTAGCTTAGTGGTTCTGGCGCCTGCCTCGCAAGCGCAAGGCCCTGAGTTCGATCCTGGTAACCACATACACCGCTGGGCATAGTGACTCACACCCACCAGCCATCAATACCACATACCACAGTGCTGGGCGTGGTGGCTCATACCTATAATCCCAGCACTCAGGAGGCAGAGACAGGAGGATTGCTGAGTTTGAGGCTTGCCTGGGCTACACAGTGAGCTCAGGGCCAGCCTGAACTACAAAGTGAGACCCTGTCTCAAAAAAAAAAAAAAAAAGCTTAATGCCCCGGAGATGTCTTAGTGACACCCCACTTGCCAAGCATGCATGAGGCCCTGGGTTCCTTCTCTAGCAGTGAAAAAAAAAAAAAAAGATTCAAACGGAAAAGCACATCTTGCAATTAATTCCATATGGGAAGGAAAAGTATTATTTTACTGAAATCACAATAGTAATCTCCATTAGTAGTTTTAAGAAGTGTTATCTAGTTTTGGGGCAACATAAATTCACTGAAACCAAACTTATATGCAAAAATTATAGCATGTTGGGCCGGAGATTTAGCTCAGTGGTTCCGGCGCCTGCCTCACAAGCACAAGGTCCTGAGTTCGATCCCTGGTAACCACATACAGTGCTGGGCGTGGAGACTCACGCCCACCAGCCATCAATACCACATACCACAGTGCCGGGGGTGGTGGCTCACACCTGTCATCCCAGCACTCAGGAAGCAGAGACAGGAGGATTGCTGAGTTCGAGGCTTGCCTGGGCTACAGAATGAACTCAGGGCCAGCCTGAACTACAAAGTGCGACCCTGTCTCAAAAAAAAAAAATTATAGCATATATTTCTTGTATGGAAAACTCATATTTAGCTTTCATCAAAGTCTTAAAACCACATCACAAGGTAGTTTCATGAATCAGTGGCAAAAAACAGAGTTCAGGTCCACCCACCCCAAGATGAATTACTAAGACTAAAAAGTGCTTAAACTGGGTAGAACAAAAAGGGGAAACGCCAGACTCATACTTTCCTGTCTTCTTGGTGCTGGGTTCAAAAGAAAGCACAGTTTCTATCCTTGAGGGCGATTTGTGAGAGGAGAGGGACAAAGACATGAAAATGGGTCGTTCTGGTCTGCAGTGGAATTGCAGTGCCTCAACATCTACGCTGAACCCGCTCTGCAACAGCCAATGGCTGGAGGCCACGAGCTACGGCGCTGCCACGGAAGCCACCCCAGATCTGCCCCCGCCACGCCTTTGCCTCGTCCCAAAGCTTTAGGGCGCTGCTTCTTCCTTCTATGGCCAACAGCTGCAGCAGCTGTTGTTCAGGCCTGGACAGAGGGGCCCATGGCCTCTTCCCAAGAGCCTTTCGCAGCTCCGGGCACAGCCCTGTCACGTGTGGACGTGGAGACCGTGCCTGACACGGCTCTCAGAGAACCCTGCGCCCGTGCTCTACGACAGCAGACAGCCAGAGCCGGCCCCGCCCTGCAGCGCGCTCAGGAAGCCCCTAGTGCCCCTCCTGCTCTGACAGCTAGGCTTACCGAGGGCCCAGACCAGTCTGCCCCGTAGCTCATTCTGATGAGCCAGTGAGCTGCCTGAATCCACTCTGAACCCGCGCACAGAACTGAGAGCTGCCCCGACAAGCCTGTGGGGAGCACCCCGCCCAGCTCCATGCCCCATTACTGCCAGGCCCGGGTCTCTGGCCACCCATTCCACCGGCCAGGACAGCAGGTGAGCTGGCTGGCCACGGCCACGTCCTCGCATCCGGGATCCTGGCCCCTGCTGCGCACAGAGAACCCCCAGAGCGCTCTCTGTGGGGCGCCTCCCAGTCAGCTCCGGAACTTACTGGCTGGGATCTCAGCCACATCACTGACCTGCCCAGGCGGTGAGTCCAGAGCTGCAGTAAGATCAGTGAGACGCTGCCCGTTAGGCTGCTCAGCACTGTGCCTGCACCATCTAAGTGTCCAATAAACGCCTCTGCTTTTTAGTATCACGTGAGCCATCCTATGGTGCAAAATACACACAAAAACGCAGTGTGCGGGTGAAGTGGCCGGCCCCTTGCAATCGGAACCCGGCCTGAGGAGCTCTGCCATCCGCAGAGGTCTCCAGGCCTCCTCTGCTCCGGTCCGGCTCTCCTCCTCCAGACCCTGGGCTTAGATAAAGCGCTCTCTCCACTGATGCAGCGGAGAGCAGCTCAGGACACAAGTGAGCACCGCACTCCGCGCACTGGGTGGGTCTCAGCACCGAGGCACACCGGCAGTCATGCTCCGCCTCTTTGTGCGTGAGCCATGAGTGAGCTGGAGCGGGGCCTGACACGCGCACACTGCCAGTGCTACCTCGGGGACGGGCGGGCGTCTGGCAGACTCTCTTCCCCAACAGCGAGGGTTGGAGGTTTGAATGTCGAGGGAAAATCAAGATGGTAAACTGAGCTTTCAAAACAAAAATCAGAGTTTCAGAAGATTTGTCTACACCTCCATGAGCTCAAGTTTCCATACTTAATGGCACTGCTAATGAGTGATGAGAACTTAATGAAGGTGACTGTTTAGATATTATGTAATAAAATGTGTCAACACTTGGAAGACATTCATGCCCCAGTAAGACCAGTATTTTCCAAACGATCAAGGCAGGTGGTTATGAAACCATGCGTGGGCGGAAGGGCCACTGGATTTAATGCACGAGCACAGACGTGACTGTGGGGCTTCGGGGTCCGTTTCACCTAAGCACTAAGAAATTACCATTTGTCAAGTTCTGATATGGAATTGAAGAATATCCACAATTAAAAAGAACATTAAAGTATTTCTTTTCTCGACTACATAGTTGCACAAGGCTAGATTTTCATGTCCTTCAACCTAAACAAGTGGCCACAGAAACAACGTAGAGGCAGGTGTGAAAACCCTGTTGTCTTCTGTTATCAGCATCACAGATTGAAAGACCATTAAAAATACTACCCTTCCTACTATTTTACAGGTAATTCTCATAAAATATAGCTTGCCAACATGAGTTTATAGATGCTAGTTGCAACGGACTAACAAATGTTTCATGATCTTTTCTGTATTGTTTCACTATACATTTTTTAATCTATGATCTCACCACTGACATTGAATTAGGTACTAAACAGAGTTGGCCTGGCACCCACTTATTTATTCAAAGTGATGTTAGTGGCCACTTATTTACACATCAGGATGGAACTCAGGACCTCAAGCTTGCCCGGCAGGTGCCGTGCCACTGAGCTCCACCGCCGCCTGCGGCACCCTTTCAAACCGGAAGGGGGAAGGGGATGGAAGGGAAGTCCGTGTACACTCGTGCAGATAGCACAACGTCTTTGCCACACTTTTTGGTTGTTTCTGGTTCCGCGAATCACTGCCTTCCGTCCAGGGCCCTCTCCTAGTCCTTCAGCAGCACCGTCACCACTGCCGAAGTGTTTACTCGGTGCCACTAATGCGCCAGGCGGCCCGTAGCCAGCGGTCACCACACCCACTCCTTTGGGCCAGCTCCCACCCGACCCCACAGAAGCGATGGTGCCACCGGCCACCACAAGGCTCGGGCCAAGCATCTCCCTTCTCTCTTCACCAAGCGATTCTCAAGGCGTGGAGAGTCACCCGCTTCCACCATTCTCACCCACCCACGCTCAGGCTACTGCCTCCTCGCTCGTCATCCGACACGGACCGGCCTGCAGGTCCTGCTGCTGTCCCTCCCCCCCCGCCCTGCCCCGAGCCAGGCCGTCTGCAACCGGACATCACCAGAAGGCTCGGCTGGAGCTCTTCCCTCCACCTCCCCGAGGCGTGACCAACCTGAGTGCAGGTGCCGCGTGGAAAGGCACAGCCGGCTCCCTGGGCCCTCACCGATCCTCGGCTCTGACACCCGCCCCCAGGACAGGAAGCCGCCAGCCCCGCAGGGCAGGCGCCGCGCCTCAGGGCTCCCAGGTCGCTGCCTGGGCCCCGGTCCTGGCTCTGCTCAGACGCGCCGCCGCAGCCGCCGGCCAGCGGGAAACCTTCCCGCTCCCGTCTGGCCAGGACCCATCAGGACGCACTACAACGCAGTCACACCACTCACACGGTTTTGTGGAGATTTTCCGAGTTGTTTTCATACCAGAAACTGAACACAGGGCCCTCTCATGAAACTATACCACCATCCCTTAGATTTGTTTTTTATTTTTTAGTTGATTGTATTGGTACATTTTATGTAATACATTATGATCATAATAAACATTGAGAATTTCTACCAGTACATGACACATCTTGTTTCTCATTTTTCCCATCCCGACTTCCCCACAACCCCACCCCTGTATACATAGGCTTTGTTTCCTTTTATTTTTTTACCATCAAATTTTTTCTTTCCGGGCCGGAGGGTTAGCTCAGTGGTTCCGGCGCCTGCCTTGCAAGCGCAAGGTCCTAAGTTCGATCCCCGGTTACCACATACAATGCTGGGCGTGGAGACACGCCCACCAACCATCAACACCGAATACCACAATGCCGGACGTGGTGGCTCACGCCTGTCATTCCAGCACTCGGGAGGCAAGGACAGGAGGATTGCTGAGTTTGCGGCGGCTTGCCTGGGCACCATAGTGAGCTCAGGGCCAGCCTGAACTACAAAGTGAGACCCTGTCTCAAAAAAAAAAAATTTTTTTTTCTTTCCCTTCTTTACTTACCCCTACCCACCTTTTCCTTTTGCCTTTTTTTTTTTTGGAGACAGGGTCTCGCTTTGCAGTTCAGGCTGGCCCTGAG
>PVIC010015850.1:0-34637 GCA_004025085.1 Thryonomys swinderianus
ACACATCTGGTTTTGCTACTGTTCTTTCTCCTTGAGTTCATTGAGTAAAAGCTTAGCTATCAGCATGACAGGTGAGAGGACTTGTTCCACAATTATGCTACTTAGGTGAGGGTGTGAGGCCCAGTGCTGCTGTTTACTAGCTGTGGAATCTTGGACAAAGAACTTTTGTATTTATATTTCAATTTATTAAAAGCAATAAAAGTACTCTGCCTTACATAGTTGTTAGGATAATTTGGGTGATTTAATATATGCATAACAGTGCCTGACACTTAGCATAATGTAGCTTATGTTTCTACCAGCTTTTTGGAGACAGGGTCTGGCTGTGTAGTTCAGGCTGGCCCTGAGTTTACTCACTAGGTAGCCCAGGCAAGCCTGGAACTCAGCAGCCCTCCTGCCTCTGCCTCCCAAGTGCTGGGATTACAGGTGTGCCCTACCACCCCCAGCCTTGTGGTATGTGGTACTGATTGCTGGTGGGTGTGAGTCACCATGCCCTTCTGTGGTATGTGGTTGGTTACCAGGGATCAAACCGGGGACCCTGTGCTTGCTAAAATGCAGGCGCTGGAACCACTGGGCTAAATGTCCGGCCCTGTCTCTACCTTTTTTTTTTTTTTTGAGACAGGGTCTCATTCTGTAGTTCAGACTGGCCCTGAGCTCACTATGTAGCCCAGGCAAGCCTTGAATTCAGCAGTCCTCCTGTCTCTGTCTCCCGAGTGGAGTGCTGGGATTACAGGTGTGAGCCACCACGCGGGGCACTGTGGTATATGGTATTGATTGCTGGTGGGCGTGAGTCACCACACCCAGAACTCAGGAATTTGTGCTTGGGAGGCAGGCACCGGAACCACTGAGCTACATCTCCAGCCCAGTTTCTACCAATTTTTGAACCAGGTCCAAGTAAGTATTTTCTCTTGCCTTGCTCCCTTTTCAATAGCCTTAATTAAATGCCTTCTTTAGCTGCATCTACACCAAAACAGTTTCATTTCACAGAGCCTGTGTGGGGCAGTGTTGTCTGTGGACTGTTGCCCTCTCTTAAACTGTTTGCTGGGTCTCTGTCAGACTGCCTTGGTCTTTTGTGGGGGTGTATGTTCTATACTGACCCACTTTGTTCTTTTTTGTAAATTATTTTCTGTTAAAGAGGCTTGAACCTAGGACTTTGGCACTAGGCTACATTTCTTGTCCTCTTATTTTTTTTTTTTTTTTTTTTTTGTTTTTTGAGACAGGGTCTCGCTTTGTAGTTCAGGCTGGCCCTGAGCTCTCTATGGCGCCCAGGCAAGCCGCTGTGAACTCAGCAATCCTCCTGTGTCTGCCTCCCGAGTGCTGGGATTACAGGCATGAGCCACCACAGCCGGCATTGTGGTATGCGGTGTTGATTGTTGGCGGGCATGTCTCCACGCCCAGCATTATATGTGGTTACCGTGATTGAACTCAGGACCTTGCGCTTGCAAGGCAGGCGCCGGAACCACTGAGCTAACCCTTCGGCCCTTGTCCTCTTCATTTTGAGACAGGGTCTCCCTAAGTTGCTAAATTGCCCAGGCTGGACTTGAACTTTTTTTTTTTTTTTTGAGACAGGGTCTCGCTTTGTAGTTCAGGCTGCCCCTGAGCTCACTATGGCGCCCAGGCAAGCCGCCGCGAACTCAGCAATCCTCCTGTGTCTGCCTCCTGAATGCTGCTGGGATTACAGGCATGAGCCACCACAGCCAGCATTGTGGTTTGCGGTGTTGATTGTTGGTGGGCGTGTCTCCACGCCCAGCATTATATGTGGTTACCGGGATTGAACTCAGGACCTTGCGCTTGCGAGACAAGTGCCGGAACCACTGAGCTAACCCTCCGGCCCTTGTCCTCTTAATTTTGAGACAGGGTCTCCCTAAGTTGCTAAATTGTCCAGGTTGGACTTGAACTTTTTTTTTTTTTTTGAGACAGGGTCTCACTTTGTAGTTCAGGCTGGCACTGAGCTCACTATGTAGCCCAGGCAAGCCTTGAACTCAGCAATCCTCCTGCCTCTGCCTCCCGAGTGCTGGGATTACAAGCGTGAGCTACCATGCCCAGTAGACTTGAATTTTTTGTTTCGCCTTGCTCAGCCTCCCGTAGTGCTTGGACCATAGGTGGCACTATGCCCACTTGCTGACCCACTCTTGTAAGACCAAATACTTTTTGTTACACAGAACAGAGTACAAAATAATGTGAATTTAAGGACAGGGAATTTAGGTCAAGTGTACTGCACCTAGTTTGGAAGCACAAGTGCCCAAGTTTGATACCCAGTGCTGTAAAGAAAAAAAATGTGAAATTATATGTACGAAACTTGGAGATTTTCTTCAGGGTAACTATATGAAGAAAAACTTGGAGTAAAAATCAAAGTATTGTCTTTTTTTTTTTGGAAGCAGGGTCTTGCTCTGTTGTTCAGGCTGGCCCTCAGCTCACTATGTAGCCCAGGCATACCTGGGACTCAGCAATTCTCCTGCCTCTGCCTCCCAAGTGCTGCTACCACAGGTGTGAGCCACCATGCCTGGGATTGTGGTATGTGGTACTGATTGCTGGTGGGCATGAGGGAGTCACTATGCCTGGTATTGTTGTATGTGGTTATTGAGGATCGAACTCAGGACCTTAGCCTTGCTAGGTAGGTGCTGAAACCACTGAGCTAAATCTCCGGCCCTGTTGTTTTTTGAGATAGGGTCTCATTTTGTAGTTCAGGCTGTCCTTGAATTCATTATGTAGCCCAAACTAGACTCAAACTCATGGCAATCCTCCTGCCTCAGCCTCCCGAGTGCTGGGATCACAGGCACATGCTATCACGCCCAGCAGTCTTAATTTTGGAAGAATGACTAGGATTTCTGAGATTCAGTGATGTGGATGACACTTAGATGAACTTTCCCCTATTTTACCAGCTCTAGGCTGGGTAGGGCAAGGAGACAATTACAGAAAGAAGGAACCAGGGACCTGTATCAGCATTGCCACAGTTGTTCTTAGGGGCAGGACAGCACACAAATATTAGATCTTTCCTCTGACCACCACTGAAAAGTATACTGAAGTAATTGTCCACTGAGTACTCCCGTACCTTAAAATTCTGACTTCCTTAAGTGTAATACCCTTTGTTTGTTTGTAGCACCTATTTTATGGGTTTCTGGTGTGTCTCTGTGCAGTAGGATAGTAATATTGTATCCAGGAGGTTACTACTGGCACTAAGATTTGACTGTATTTACTCTTTGGCTAAGAGCAAGTTACAGCATGAAAGGCAGCCTTAAAGTTCAGACACACTCAAATTCACTAGACATTTTATTTACTTGAATATTTTCTGGCCAACTTACTATTTCTGCTAAAGAGAATATTCTACATCCAGTCACTTCAGAAAATTGGAAAGCCAGTGTTCTAGCCAGTTGTGGTGGATCATAAGTTGAAAGTCAGCCTGCAATAAGTAGCTTCTGTATCTGTGTAACACTGTATCAAGTATCCCAAATATTTACCTCTGCAAGTTTTAGGTTCATTGGTTGTTTTTATTTTGAGAGGGTTCTCACTTTGTAGTTCAGGATGACCTGGAACTTATGTACTCCACTCTGGCATTGAACTCAGCAGTCCTCCTGCCTCAGCCTCCCAAGAACAAGGATTGTAGGGGCCGGAGGGTTAGCTCAGTGGTTCCGGCGCCTGCCTCGCAAGCGCAAGGTCCTGAGTTTGATCCCCAGTAACCACATGTAATGCTGGGCGTGGAGACACGCCCACCAACAACACCGCATACCACAATGCCAGACGTGGCGGCTCATGCCTGTAATCCCAACACTTGGGAGGCAGAGACAAGAGGATTGCTGAGTTCGCGGCGGCTTTCCTGGGCACCATAGTGAGCTCAGGGCCAGCCTGAACTACAAAGAGAGACCCTGTCTCAAAAAAAAAAAAAAACTTTAAAAATTTATTTAGCAGTGATTGTGGTGGTGGCACACACCTGTAATCCCAGTACTGATGCTAAGGTAGAAAGATTGCCCTAAATTTGAGACTTACCTTAGGTACACAGTGAGTTCAAGGCCAGTCTGAACTACAGAGCAAGACCCTGGCTCAGAAAAACACACACACACACACGCATGCACGCAATTTATGTAGCAGTATTGGGCATTGAACAGAAGGGTGTTCTCCAACTGAGCTACATTCTCAGCTCAGCCTCTTGAGTGCTGGGATTATAGGTGTGCACACCACCATGCCAGCCTCTATTATACATTTTAGTCCTTATTTCCACTTCTGGTTTCTCACACCAGAGAAAAAATTCAATATTTAAACATGTATCTGATTTATTTTGCTTAAGAGTATAGTCTCAAGCTCCATCCAGTTAGCTATAAATGTCTAAAGTTCATCCTTCTTTATGGCAGAGTTGTACTCCATTGTATTAAAAATTTACATCTTCTTTATCCATTTGTTGGTTGATGGGCATTTAGGCCATTTCTAAGTTTTACCTATTACAAATTGTGATGCTATAAACATGGGTATGCATATATCACTGCTGAGAAAATACCAAGAAGTGGAATAGCTGCACCAAGTGGAACTTCTAGTTTCAATTTTTTGAAAAATCTCCACACTGTATTCCACAATGGTTGCCCTGTCTACACACCCACCCATTGGAGAAAGATTCCTTTTTTCCTATTGCCCTGTCAGCATTTGTTATTGGTTGATTTGTTAACAGCCATTCTTTCTCCAGTGATAGGGAATCTCAGCATTGTTTTGATTTGCATTTCACAAATGTTGAACAGTTTTTCATCTGTTTGCTAATTTTACTTTATCTGAGAAGTGTCTGCTCATTTCAGATGCCCTTTTTGGGCTGGGTCTTTAAATTTAAGTGATCCAGGGCCAGAGATTTAGCTCAGTGATTCTGCCCACACCTGCCTAGCAAGCACAAGGTCCCTGGTTGATTCCCAGTAACCCCATACAACAATACTAGGCGTGGTGACTCACGCTCACCAGGAATCAGTACCACAAACCATAGTGCAGGGCGTGGCTCACACCTGTAATCCCAGCACTCTGGAGGCAGAGGCAGGAAGATTGCTGAGTTCGAGGCTTTCCTGGGCTATAGAGTGAGTTCAGGGCCAGCCTGAACTACAAAGTGGGACCCTCTCTCAAAATAAACAAAAAAAAGACATATATACACATATACATATATATATATATATAAAGTAAATTTAGGTGATCTCATTTTTTTGAGATCTTTAGATAGCCTTTTGTCTGAAGAATAGCTGTTAATTTTTTTTTTTTTTTGCTTTTTGAGACAGGGTCTCGCTTTGTAGTTCAGGCTGGCCCTGAGCTCACTATGGTGCCCAGGCAAGCCGCCGTGAACTCAGCAATCCTCCTGTCCCTGCCTCCCGAGTGCTGGGATTACAGGCGTGAGCCACCACGTCCGGCATTGTGGTATGCGATGTTGATTGTTGGTGGGCGTGTCTCCACGCCCAGCATTCTATGTGGTTACTGGGGATCGAACTCAGGACCTTGCGCGTGCGAGGCAGGCGCCAGAACCACTGAGCTAACCCTCCGGCCCTAGCTGTTAATTTTTTTTCTCAGGCTGCCTGTGTTCTCTTCACTCTGTTGGTGGTTTTTCTTAGTGTGTAGAAGCTTTTAAATAAGATGAGGTCCCAGTTGTTGATTCTTTGTAGTATTTATTACGTGATCTCGGTTTGGTCTTTGCCTACTCCTGTCTCCTCAAGTGTTCTATTTTCTCTTCAGGCAGATTTAAAGTTTCTGTTTTAATGTTTAGATCTTTGGGGGCTGGGGATTTAGCTCAAGTTGTACCGTGCCTACCCTGGAAGCATGAGGACTTGAATTCAATCCCCAGTACAGCAAAAAAAAAAAAAAAAGGATCTTTGATCCATTTTGATTTTAGCTTATTTCATGGTAAAAGATAAGGGTCTAGTTTCAATCTTCAGCGTGTGGAAAGACAGTTTTTCCAGCACCAGTTATTAAAGCTTCCTTCCAGTGAAGTTGTTTGGCTTCTTTGTCAAAGATAAGGTGGCTGAGTATGTCTGGAGTTATTTCTGCGTTTTCTAATCTGTTCCACTGATCCTCAGGTCTGTTCTTTTGCCAATACTATGCTGGTTTGTTTTTTGTTTGTTTGTTTGTTTGTTTTTAGACAGGGTCTCACTTTGTAGTTCAGGCTGGCCCTGAGCTTACTATGTAGCTCAGGCAAGCCTCAAACTCACAGCAATCCTCCTGCCTCTGCCTTCCGAGTACTGGGATTACTAAGCTAAATGTCTGGCTCCAATCCTATGTTTATATCAGCATAATTTGTAATATCTAAATCTTGGAAAAAGCCCAAATGCCCATCAATTGACAAATGGATAAAGAAGGTGAGGGCTTTTATACAGTGGAGTACTACTCTGCCATAAAGAAGGATGGACTCCAGATATTTATAGCTAACTGGATGGACCTTGAAACCATACTCTTAAGTGAAATAAACGGACACATATGTTTAAATACTATATTGTTTCTCTGTTGTGAGAAACTATGCAAGTGGAGAGGACTAAAATGTATAAAATATATTGGGAAATGGGAAGAAAATGTTCAAATGGGAAGAGGAACAAGGAGGGAGGAAGGGAGGAACAAAAAAAGAAAATAGGAAAAATGGAAACAAAGCTTTTGTTAATGGGGGGGGGTGATGAAAAAAGGCAAGAGATATTGTGTACAGGTGCAGATTCCCTGTGATAAATGTTATCATTGTGTATGTCTAAAATGTACCAATAAATTTTTTGCTATAAAAAGATGAAATATCCAAAAATGAATAAATGAATTTGGGCTCTATGAAAGAATAATGAGCACTGTGCAGCACAATCCGGACTGGGGAGAGGCCAGAGGCAGGGAGACCAGCTGATTAAAAAGTTCCATGGCCAGGTGTAGTGGCACATGCCTGTAATCCCAGCACAGAGGAGGCAGAGGCAGGAGGATCACAGCGAGTTCAAAAGGCTAACCTGGGCCATATAGTGAGTTCAGGGCCAGCCTGAGCTAGAGTGAGACCTTGTCTAAAGACAAAAAGGGCTGGGGATTTAGCTCAAATGGTACTGCGCCTGCCTTGGAAGCACAAGGACCTGAGTTCAATCTCGTACTGCAAAAAAATAAAAGGTTCTATGTCCCTGACTTGGGCACTGGGAATGGAAATGAGGTATAAAATGATTTTGTTACCTTAGCATCTGTGTTGTTACTCTTCTCTCATTGCTGAGATAAATAAAATACCTGGCACCAAAAGTTAAAGGGGCAGAGGATTTGGCTTACAGTTCATGGAGGTTTCAGTCTGTAATCAGTTGGCTCTAGGTGCTGGAGATGTACTGTAGCAGCACTGACCTGCTTAGCAAGTAGCAAGGTTCTGAGTTTTTTCCCTGGTATGGAAACAAGAAGAAACAAAAGGAACATAATTGGCTGGCTCCAAGGCAGGGTGGCAGAGGCATCACAGAGGAGAAACAACATGGCACACATAAGGTACCAAAGGTAATAGGACATTACCACTGTCTTTCTGCCCCTTTTATCTCATTCAGACTACTTAGGGAAGATAGCACTCACACCCTTAATCCCAACCCCTCCAGGCCTAGCGTTACCATCAGTCAGTCACACTCTAAATTCAGCCATCTCTGGAAAAGCATGAGACTTTGGGGGACATCTGTACACAAATCATAACAGTATCTGTCCTTGTTGGTACCCGTCAGGCAAAGGCCATCTGCATGTGGCATTGTGGACATGTTTGCCACGCAACTCTCCCACGTGTAGCCCCTGGCCTAAAGGGGCTCCTCCTTTAAGAGCACAGAGTGTGAGGGCCAGCGGGTTAGCTCAGTGGTTCCGGCACCTGCCTCACAAAGGCAAGGTCCTGGGTTCAATCCCCGGTAACCACATACAATGCTGGGCGTGGAGACTCACACCCAACAATCAATACCACATACCACAGTGCAGGGCATGGTGGCTCACGCCTGTAATCCCAGCACTCGGGAGGTAGAGACAGGCGGATTGCTGAGTTCCAGGCTTGCCTGGGCTACGTAGTGAGCTCAGAGCCAGCCTGAACTACAAAGCAAGACCCTGTCTCAAAAAAAAAAAAAAAAAAAGAGAAAGAGCACAGAGTGTGATCTAATCAGGGGACCTGTTTGTTCTTAAACTTCTTCCCATCTCCTTGAGGTTTTACTGAGATACTGAGACCAAGCAGAGGCTTCCCATTTAGCAGATACAGTACACAGCAGTAACTGGGCATGGTGGTGCATACCTGTCATTCCAGCTGATCAGGAGGCTGAGGTGGAAGATTGCTTGGGCCCAGGTGAGGCGCCATACCAGGTGAGGCATCATACCAAGACTGTCTCAAAAGAAGTTGGGGCAGGAAAAATGAAGAAGGAAAAGAGGGAACAAAAATGATTTGGATGGTAGCTCAGTGATAAAGCATTTGGCTAGCATGTGTGAGGTTGTTGGTTCAATCCATAGCGTGGAGGTTGTCACTACATTGGAGTTGTAGATCAGTGGATTATTTATTATGTCTCATGTAGTGTAGGACATACTTAATACCTTCCTGCTGGCTTGAACCACCAGTGACACATGCATGACTGTTCCATTGGACAGCTTGTGCCACTGATGGTACAAACAGATCTAATAATTTTTTCTTTTTTTTCCCCTTTGGGGATTGAACTCAGGACAGGTGCTGCACTATATCCCCAACTTTTTTTTTGAGGGGGTGTTGTTTTTCTGTGTAGTTCAGACCAGCCTTGAACTCATTGTGTAACTAAAACTGCCCTGGAATTTATAGCAATCCTCCTGCATTGGGCTACCAAGGGCTGGGGTTATAGTCATGGGCCTCTACCCCTAGCTGATCTAATCATTTTTTATTGGTCTTTTTCTAATAAAGTTAATAAAAAGACTATAAATGGACCCCACCAAGAAAGGAATAATAAAAAAAAATTTACCACTGAGCTTAACAATAATCTAGCTATGAATTAACAATGACATTTTGTTTTGGTGTCTAACATTAACAGAAGAGCTCATACAGTTTAGCTGTGTAAAATCAGACCATCAAATTCAAATCAGAGCCTTCGGTGAATATGTTAATGCTAAAAAATAATTCATTGTTTAGCTCAAAGTCCAGTTTAGCAGAGTATCCTGTATTTCATTTTATAGTCCTAAGCACTCCTTGTGCCTCTGTCCCTGGTTCTAGGGTTCAGCTTTTTCCCTTTGTGAACATTCCTCTTCTCCCTATTTCCCACCCAAGAGTCAGAAGAATTGTGTTCATCCCAGGATGGGGTATTGGCTTAGTAGTTTAGAAGATGGTACCTCTCGGCTCAGGGACTGGGCTTTGTACCTGCCTGCAGCATGAGGGCACAGCTTTCTGTCTACCCACAGACAGGAAGAACAACCTTTTGTTCACATGCCAAAGGGGCCAGAAGAATATCAGGCCATAGGGAGCCCGCTAGATTTGTGCTTATCTCAGAATGTGCCTGGGTTCCCAAGATGACATCACTGAAGTCCCTGGAATGTGCTCCTGCACCCCCTTCTCCTTTTTCCAGCTCTTCTACAGCACCACTCACATCCCAGTGAGGCACTTGAGCCTCTTACCATCAGACAGTCCCTGTTTCTGCACCCGTACTGTTTCTGTTGTCTAAAACACCTTTCCTTAAACTCTTCATTCATTGGCACCTCTTCCTTATCTTTCAGTCCCAGGTTGGGTGAAGGATTCTTCTTTAGGATTTTTATTTATTTATTTATTATTTATCTTTTTTAGACAGGGTCTTACTTTGTAGTTCAGGCTGGTCCTGAGCTCACTATGTAGCACAGGTGAGCTTTGAATTCAGCAATCCTCTTGCCTCTGCCTCCCGAGTGTTGGAATTACAGGTGGAACCACCATGCCCAACCCTTCTTTAGGATTTTTAAGGCATCCTGAAAAACCTTGTAACCCTTTCCACCTGTGATTAATTTCACCTGTTACTTGTGCGTGTCTTTCATGAAAATAGGAGCTTTCTAAGAATACTGATCTACTCCTTCCTCAGGGTCACCATTGCTTAGGACTGTACCATTGCTCAGTAAAAACATGGTGAACAAATGCTAGGAATGGTGGCACATGTCTCTAATCCCAGCTATTCAGGAGATTGAGACAGGAGGATCACAAGGTTGAGGGTATCCAGAGCAACTTAATGAGATCCTGTCTCATTAAAAAGGGAAGGAAAAGGTGGGGCCTGTAGCTCAATGGTAAAATACCCCTGAGTTCAGTTCCCGGTCCTGAAAGGGGGTGGGCTGAACAAACAGCAGGGCTTTGATTGGAGCTTCACTACCATTGAACTCTCCATTTGTGCTCTTTAGAGAGCATTCTTCACCCCTCTACACACACCCAGACACTTCACTACACTGCAAGACTGCAAAGATTGTTTAGTGCTTTTTATTATCAACAGAGAAGGCTCACTGGATTTGTCCTAGCCTCGGGCCTGCCCACCATGCCCTTCCTTATGGCTGCAGGAGTGAGGCTGAAGGGATGTGGGCAAGAGTCTTTGTTCCCTTGCCCTTGAGCTCCAGGCTCTGCTTAGAGCCTGAGTAGTTGGTTCACATCAGGCTGCCTCTGCCACATTCCCTTCTGCACACAACTTCTGAGCCCTCTGCAGCCATTGTCACAGGCACCAAAATCCAGTCTATAGCCATTTGTTGCCTCTAGTATATGTGCTGCCAAAGCGAGCACTTGTTGCCTCTAGTGTTAAGCTTAGAAAATAAAAATAACTTGACTGGTAACCCAACCCCCCCCACAGTGCCTCCACTCTAAGAAACTCCAACCTGGACACAGAAGGACAGTATGTTCTGTAAGGAAGTCAGTGGACCTGGGCCTCTCCACTGGTGCTTTGTGGAAGAGGATATTGGGGGTGCCTTGGCTATGCAAGACAAAGGTCAGAGACACAGACACCACGCAGACAGACATCCATCCTCAGGGTGTATATAGCCCCAGCTGCTGTAGGTCCTCTGATGATACCACTAGAAACAGGTGAGGCCAGTGATGGTGAACTTTTTAGAACTTTCAGTGATATAAACAGCCCACCACTGAGCTATGCTCAGAGGGAGGGGTCCATTCCCAAACATTTGCCTAGGTAGTACTAGCAGATGTCTGTGAAATGGTGAGAGTCAGTGGTGTACTAGAGGGCTACCTTGGGAGCTGGGCTTTTAGCCCTGAAGCCACACCTCCTCAAAGTGCTTGTCTGGAGATTGTTTTCCTGGGCCCTTGGTGACTGACATCTCTACTCATGGTGCAAAGGAGCCTCCAGGAATCAGCAAGAGAATGTGGGCACTAGGAATCTGCAGAAAGCTTGGTAGATGCAACTCTTGTGCATAGCTTCTTGTGATGAGAAGTTTGGCCTGGGAAGCCTTGGAGGCATCTCAGCTGGCTACTGTGGCAGATAGCAGACTGTTAAGGGCCCTTGGAATTGTAGCTCCTGCCTTTCAGGCTGCCTGGGAACCCAAATATTGGGACAAGTCTAAATGCTGAGGTCCAGCCTTAGCCCTGGACCTGTCCTGCTGTCGCAGTGAAACTGGTACCCCAAAGCAGGGCCCTCAGGGGACTTGGTGGCTAACTTCATGCTGGGAAACAAGGGGCTTCACCTTCCACTCTTGGCTTGCCCCACACGGGCTCTCTCTCTACAGGTACCTGAAGGAGTTCCGCACAGAGCAGTGCCCACTCTTTGTGCAACACAAATGCACGCAGCATCGGCCCTATACCTGCTTCCACTGGCACTTTGTGAACCAGCGGCGCCGACGGTCCATCCGTCGTCGGGACGGCACCTTCAACTACAGCCCTGACGTTTACTGCACCAAGTACGATGAGGCTACAGGCCTCTGCCCGGAGGGAGACGAGTGAGTGCCCATCTTGCCCTCAGGAGTCTTCTGGGTTAGACAGGCTCTCAGAATCCAGCCAGAAGGTGGTTTTGGAAGGACTGGCTACAGCCAATACTTCCTATTTCCTCAGACCTCACCATTTTAAAGATAAAGCTTTATGTGACAAAGACTCCATTTTTTTTTCTCTAACTTTAAGGAAACCTTATTTCTGATAAGAGACCAAATATAAACCAGGGTATCTGACCATCTTTCATCCTCCCTGAAAGGAGGTGAGAGCAGGTGAGAAAGTAAAGCTTCCTCTGTTGATCACCCTTCTCTGTCACTCACTTTTCTGCCTCTGCTCTGCCTCCTGTCAGATCAGTGGTGGCATTAGAGTCTCATAGGAGCATAACCCCTTCTTTAGGCTGCACATGCAATGGATCCAGGTTGGGCGCTCCTTAGGAGAACCTAAAGTCTGGTGACCTGAATTGGAGCTGAGGTGGTAATGCTGATTCTGAGGAATGTGATTATTAAGTTTCTCAAGTATACACTCACACACACACACACACACACACACACACACACACACACACACACACACACAGAGCTGTCTGGAAAAATTGTCTTCCACAAAACTGGTCCCTGGTGCCAAAAAAGGTAAAAGTTGGGGATTACTAGTTTAAAAGAGACTGAGCCTCATCATTTCCCTCATTTGCTTACTCTTCAGTATTTTTATGCAAATCTCTATAGATTAAAAGTACAACATTTGGGGGGCCGGAGGGTTAGCTCAGTGGTTCCGGGGCCTGCCTCGCAAGTGCAAGGTCCTGAGTTCAATCCCCGGAAACCACATACAATGCTGGGCGTGGAGACTCACACCCACCAGCAATCAATACCACATACCACAGAGCTGGGTGTGGTGGCTCACGCCTGTAATCCCAGCACTTGGGAGGCAGAGACAGGCGGATTGCTGAGTTCCAGACTTGCCTGGGCTACGTAGTGAGCTCAGAGCCAGCCTGAACTACAAAGCAAGACCCTGTCTCAAAAAAAAAAAAGTACAACATTTGGGCCAGGGATTTAGCTCAGTGTTTCCAGCATCTGCCTTGCAAGCACAAGGTCCTGAGTTCAATTCTCAGTACCATATATCACAGTGCTGGGTGTGGTGACTCAAAACCTGTAATCCCAGCAGTCAGCACCACACATCATAATGCCGGGTGTGAAGGCTCACACCTGTAATCCCAGCACTCAGGAGGCAGAGGCAGGAAGATTGCTGTGTGTTAGAGACCAGTCTGGCCTATATAGTGAGCTCAGGACTGGCCTGAACTGCAAGAAAGCAAGACCCTGTCTCAAAAAATAAAGTACAACAGTAGTGGCAAACCTGGCACTGTCTGTGAGAGGAAATAGTCATTAGCCCTGCTTGTCATTTGTTTCAGCCTTTTACAGGGGGAGAGCATGGTGAACTGTCCCCGCATTAGCTCCTCTTTCTCACAGAAAGCAGAGGCTTATCATCCCTCCCCTAACCTGTTGAAGCTTTCGGGTATGAGGAGCTATGTTAAAAGTTAGGTGGGGTTTGATTGCTTCTCTAAGGACCCCAAGCTGGGCAGTTTGTCCTACACTGCTCTATGGAGTATCTCTGTGGGCAGTCCATAATGCCAGGTCTGGGGGGTCCACAGCATGCAGGGCCAGAGCCATGCTGGCCAGAGAGCTCATCACTATTTTCCTTGATCACTGTCACTGTATCCTCATGGTCATGGTGACAGCCCATCACCAGTTGGTGAAGGGCAGGGTTGCCCCCAGACTGCAGGGGGCAAAATTGAGTGACCTCCACTGCCATGTTGCAGGTGCCCATTTCTGCACAGGACCACAGGGGACACTGAGCGCAGGTACCACCTTCGTTATTATAAAACTGGAATCTGTATTCATGAGACTGACTCAAAAGGCAACTGTACCAAAAATGGCCTGCACTGCGCTTTTGCTCATGGACCCCATGACCTCCGCTCCCCTGTCTACGACATCAGGTGCGCTGGGTGCTGGGCTGGGGCAGGGGCCTGGAGGCTGCTGCTGAGGGATGCCACTCTGTTTCTTCTCTCTCATGCCTCCTCCCACCCTCTGTCGTATCCTCTCCTTGCAGGGAGCTCCAGGCCATGGAAGCCTTACAGAATGGCCAGACCACAGTAGAGGGCAGCATAGAGGGCCAGTCAGCTGGGGCTGCGAGCCACGCCATGATAGAAAAAATCCTCAGTGAGGAGCCTCGGTGGCAAGGTACAGGTGGCCACAAAAATGGCCCTGCCTCCTCCAGTCAGGTGTCTGTCCTCTCCCCACTCTTACCTGTAGCTGCCCTAAGGAATTGGCTTACAACCACCTACTGCTTTATACAACAGAAGGCACCAGCTGGGAAGCACCCAGCCGCTCATCTTGCTTTATATCATTCAAAGGGACTTGTAGAGGAGTTTTCCCTGATACAGTGTTCCCAAGATCCCTCCAGACTTTCATGAGTGCACACTTGTGCATTTGTGAGTGTACATGCATGTATTCTCCACTCTCATGGTGCCTGTGCAGTCCTGGGAACTGTTGGGCATCTCTAGTGAGGGGTGGCATCCTGTCCTGGGCTCTCAGCTGTGGCTTTGGCCTCCCTAGCATGCCCATGGCCTATGAGGAAATAGCCCTGCTCATGCCACTCATGGGAACCTCCACTGCAGAACCCCTTCCCAGTGGCTTCTCCTTGCCTTCCATTCACTCTACTCCTGCTGTTCTTGGGGTACTCCACCTCCACCCCCTGACCCCTCCCCTCTGGCCCCCTGTGCAGAAACCACTTATGTGCTGGGGAACTATAAGACGGAGCCGTGCAAGAAGCCCCCGCGGCTGTGCCGCCAGGGCTATGCCTGTCCCTACTACCACAACAGCAAGGACCGGCGGCGGAGCCCCCGGAAGCACAAATACAGGTCCTTTTTCACCAGGAGGCCAGTCATGGGAGGGAGGAATAGCAGGGAAGGGATCATGGCTAAGGCTGCTCCCACGATGGCTCTCAGGGAGGTGGGGAGGCCAGCCCTGGGGATATAGGGTCATAGGCCCAGGTGCAAGGGGAGGGATCAGTAAGGATGACTGAATCGCGGGAGCATGGTCCAGCTGTTGCATGAATGAGGATGCTGACCGGACACTCAAGAGGCCTATCTGGTTCTGATCCTGTAGGGCATGTGCTAGAGCAGGCCCAGGCTGTGTTGTGGGAAGTGTAGTTGTGGCTATGCCTGACTCTCCATGGGCTGGCACAGGCTTGTTTCCTAGCTGAGGGGAGCAAAACAATGTCATCCATGGTGACACAGTCCAGCTGGGCCAGAGGAACAGCCCAGCTCTGGCCCTAGTGAGGTCCTCATTCTGTTTTATATTTTGGTGCCTGCCCACATGAGATGGGAAAACCAGAGAAGGCCCTGAGCAGGGATCTAGGTAGTACCCTGTAGTCCCTGATGTCACCTTTTCTTACCTCCAACTGACTGTGTTCTCTTCTTTGGACCAGGTCATCTCCGTGTCCAAACGTCAAACATGGGGATGAGTGGGGAGACCCTGGCAAGTGTGAGAATGGAGATGCCTGCCAGTATTGCCACACCCGTACGGAGCAGCAGTTCCATCCAGAGGTGGGCTCTTAGAATGGGGGCTGCAGGGTTGTGTAACATACCCCTTTAGTGCTGGGCATGGTGCCTCACACCTGTAATCCCAGCACTCAAGAGGCAGAGACAGGAGGACTGCTGAGTTCGAAGCTTGCCTAGGCTACATGATGAGCTCAGTGCCAGCCTGAACTAGAAAGCGAGACCCTGTCTCAAAAAAAAAAAAAAAAAGCCCCTTTGGACGAGGGATTTAGTTCAGTGGTTCAGGCATCTGCCTCACAAGTGTAAGGTCCTGAGTTCGAGCCCCAGTACCACATGCCACAGTGCTGGGCATGGTGACTCATGTCCATAATTCCAGCACTTGGGAGGCAGAGGCAGGAGTATTACTGTGAGTTCGAGTTTGTCCTGGGCTATATAGTGAGTTCAGGGCCAGCGTGAACTACAAAGCGAGACCCAGCCTTGAAACAAACAAAAAAAACTCCTTCTGTCCTATTTTAGCTAAGACCCTGTGTCTCGTACAGCATGCCCAAGGCATATGCTGCCTCTGTCCCTGGTTCCTTAGAAGCCAGGACCCCTTAGGAGAGAGACAGACAGTCTCATGTAGCTGCAGAGAGCAGTGTGGAAAGTTCAACCCAAAAGAGTTCCCAACATGAGATCTCATGGCAGAAGATGGGTTGAGGGCTGCTTGGGGGCTTGGCTGGCTGAATGCCCAGAAGGCACACTGGAGGCAGAGTCCCTGCTAAGGCTAGAGCAAAGTGGATCCCTTGGTGAAGGCCGGCTGGATCTGTGACTCCAGCACTGGTGGAAGTGGTAGAGGATTTCCTCCAGATTTTTAAGTAAGAGGTTGGTAAGGGACTGGGGTATAACTCAGTGGTAGAGCACTTTCCTGGCATGAATGTAGCAAGGGTTTGATCCCAGCACTGGGGGAAAAAAGTTGGAGGTTGGTACATAGAGAGTGCAGTAGAACATGTGGAGCAGGGAGAAAGCCCAGCTCACCCTGGATATGGAAGGGAGCCTGTCACTCACCCTGCTGAGTCTGACCCTCTGCTCTGCTCTGTCCCTTCCAGATCTACAAATCCACCAAGTGCAACGACATGCAGCAGTCAGGCAGCTGTCCCCGAGGACCTTTCTGCGCCTTTGCCCACGTAGAACGTAAGCTGTTCCCATTGCTCTGGGGCAGTCCTTTTCTCTCCCCTAGCCCTCTGCTGAGGCTCCACTGGGGCAGTGGGCCCTGGCAGCACACCACACTTGGGCATCCTTGTCTGCTAGTAGTGGCCCTTGTCTAGTTGGAAGTTCCATTGTCTTTGCCTCTCTGAAACTGGTATATTTAACTGTCAGGACTTGATGCCCTGGAGCTTCCAAGGTCATGAGATAAAGACTGCAAGGACTGTCCTCCTGGTAGGGACTCAGTTCCTGGCAAGGTGGGTTGCTATGCCTCCCTTAGCCAACAAGGCAGATCCCATCGGGTACCCACTTCTCCAGCACTAGACATCATTACTGCAACACAGAACTCTTCTGTACTATGCTCTGCTCAGGCCTCCGAGTAAAGCTTTCCAATGTAAATGAAGTGGGGAGGCCTTCGTCATCCCTTCATGAGCATGTGCTACTCAAGTGGGAGTCCTTTGCTATTTTTCTTATTTTCCTTTGTTAAGGATCTGCCTGGCATTGTCAGCTCCCTAAGCTACAGCCTTTTCCCATTTTCTCTGATTAAAACTTTTTCATAAATAAAGAAAAAAAATGAAGTCCCTATATATAATTTTAAAGTTTTCAGTAACATACCAAAAACATGGCTGGGTACAGAGACACACATCTACAATCTCAGCATGGAGACAACTGAGGCTGAATAAAGGCTGCAAATTCAAAGTCTGGCAAGGCTACATAACAAGTTCAAAGTCAGCCAGAAGTGCATAATGAAACTCTTACTTAAAAGAAAGAAAGAAAGAAACTTAAAAAACACAAAATAATTTTATTGGTTTAGTTTGGGATTTTTAGGTTTTGTTTTGTTTTTTTTTTTCAGTCCTAGTTTTGCTGTGTCATTCATGCTGTCCTCAAACACACTACAGTCTTACTTTATCCTCCCAAGCACTGGGAGCATAGATGTGCACTACCATGTCTGGCAGGTTAATTTTAATGACATTTTTATTTATCCCAAAATTAAATGTTATCATTTCTATAATCAATATAAAAATTATCACTTGGGTAGTGGATTTAGCTCAGTGGCACTGTGCCTGCCTTGCAGACTCACAAGGGGTGAGTTTAATCCCCAGTAGCACAACACACCCAAAAAAATTAAGATATTTTACCTTTTTTTTTTCTTCTTCTTTGAGACGTAGTCTCACTATGTAATTCAGGCTAGCCTTGAATTTACTATGTAGTCCAGGCTGACCTTAAATTTAAGATAATCCTCCTGCCTCAGCCTCCTAGTAGTTGGGATTATAGTTGTATATCACTACCCTCAGTTAAGATATTTGGCCTTGTTTTGTATGTCAGAGATCTGATAAATATTTTAACACCTACACAGCACATTACCAGTCAGAGCAGCCCATTTCAAATGCTCAGTACCCACAAGTATAGCACAGATCTAGATATGCACTGTCACCTCTGGGCTAACACCTCAGTCTCAGAAAGAGTTTGGGGAGATACCTGTTCCTTCCATAGGTCACTGCTCTGGCTGCCTTAACCTGTTTCCAGGCTTAGTACTGTCTCTGAGGTGGGAGTGAAGAGTAAACCAAGGGCCCTGGGAAACAAGTAGTATACTTGGGGCAGCATTGATCCATAGGCATTGGGACCACCTGATTGAGATAGTAGCTCAGGGTGTGGAGTTGTACAAAGGCCAGGTGCAAGTCCCTTCTCTTCTGTCTCCTAATTTTGTCACCTTGGATTTTTTATTTTTATTTTTATTTTTTTGTATTGTTTTTGTTTTTGGTCCCCTCCACCTTCCCCCTACTGGGGACTGAACTCAGGACCTTACATTTGCCAGGCAGGCACAGGGCCACTGAGCTAAATCCCCGGCCCAGTTTTTGTATTTTTTTTTTTGAGACAGGGTCTCACTTTGTGGTTCAGGCTGGCCCTGAGCTCACTATGTAGCCCAGGCAAGCCTCGAACTCAGCAATCCTCCTGTCTCTGCCTCCCAAGTGCTGGGATTACAGGCGTGAGCCACCATGCTCGGCAAGTTTTTGTATTTTTGAGACAAGGTGTTTCTGAACTAGGCTGGCTTCAGATTCACAGCAGTCCTCCTGCCTCAGTCTCCCAAATGCTGGCATTACTGGTGTGCACCACTGTGCCCAGTTTACTTTGGTAGATTTAACTGACTTTTCTGAACTTTATTTTTTTTATCTGTAAAATGGAACCATAGCACTCTGAAAGACTAAAGCAGAAGGGTACAAGTTTGAGCCTAGCCTGGGCAATTTAGTGACTTTGTGAGACTGAATCTCAAAAATTTTTAAGGGCTAGGGAAATAGTTTAGAAGCCTCTGGATTCCATCACCAATACCACATAAAAGCAAATAAGTGAGAATAAAGTGGAGACCATGATATTTATATTCATCAAACTGTGAAGATCCACGGTGTATGCAAGGTGCTTGCATATAAGAAGTACAGAGCACACAGCATCAATTGAAATGATGTGGGAACATCTTTTAAGTACCAGGATACATGGTTTCCTTCGGAAGATAGCCAGGAACATTTTTGGAGGTACTGAGCTGGCTGAAGAGCCTGCTGACCCCTGCACCCCTCTTGCAGAGCCACCCCTAAGTGACGACCTGCAGTCTTCCTCAGCTGTATCCAGCCCCACCCAGCCAGGTCCCGTCTTGTACATGCCATCTGCTGCCGGAGACTCGGTGCCTGTGAGCCCCTCCAGCCCGCATGCCCCCGACCTCAGCGCCGTACGTGCCTGTCCTGGGGAGTGGGTGCTCCCCCAACCCCTCAGCCTGTGCTTGGGGAGGAGCCCTGGTATTTGTCCTTGAGCTAAAGGGTTTTGCCTTTCTTGCTCCATGGATCTTCTATATCCTAGTGGGGGCAGGGTTTTACCTTCAGGTCCTGTGTTGGTCGTCTGGGACAGCTTCTGCCACACCTCCCTGCCAAACTCTGAGGCTCAGAGTGCTTGTTGCTGCCCATTGGTATTTGAAGATGGAACTGAGCCCCTTTCTGAAGACTCTTTGAGGCAGGGATGGAAGTGGGTCAGCCCCAGCCTGTGTTGCACTTACCATGTCCCATCCTTCCCTGCAGCTCCTCTGCAGGAGCAGCAGCCTCGGCAGCCCATCCAACCTCTGTGGCTCCCCACCAGGCCCCAGCAGAAAGCCACCGAACCTGGAGGGCCTGGTCTTCCCTGGGGAATCCAACCTGGCCCCTGGCAGCTATAAGAAGGCTCCTGGCTTTGAGAGGGAAGACCAGGTGGGAGCCGAGTACCTGAAAAATTTCAAATGCCAGGTAAGGGATGAACAGTCAACAGAGAATATGTAAACCCAGTGAGCTTCCCCTACTGCATGGGGTGAGAGGAGCTTGGAGGAGAGGCCTGGTTCTGTCCTGGATGGCGGCTGGGAACTAGGACTCCTTGTCCTTGGCCTCTGTAGGACTGAGCAGTGAGTAATGTTGCCCTGTTTTTCAGCTGAGGACAGGGAGGCTGAAGAGGCTTCCCCAAGGCCACAGAGCCAGTTGGTTAGCAGAGTAGCATTCTTACCAGAGAGCAGTTCTTTGTCTCCCCTCTGTTGTGTGGGTGGGATGGCAAGACCTGGGAGAGTGGGACATGGTTTCAAACTGGGCTTGTAGAGAAGCCTGGTACTATCTGAGATAATAGGGTTACCTGGGGGGAGGAAGAGGATAGCTCTCTGCTTATAGTAGAGGAAGGAGTAGCAGAGGGTGGGGGTTGCATGACAGGTGACGGTATTTGCCACCACCTGCTTCCTGGTCTCTCAGCCTCAGTGGCCCATGGTGGGGCCAGTGGCCTCTAGGACTGGGAACTCCCTACCACCATATTCACCTCCTTCCTGACTTTCTCTCTCAGGCCAAACTAAAACCCCACTCACTAGAGTCCAGGAGTCAAGAGCAGCCTCTGCTTCAGCCCAAACAGGTATAGTGCTTTTGATTCCCTGCTTCTATCCTGGCCTCTGTCATGGACACAACAGGCTCAGAACCCCAGCAGGCCATAAGGAGTGGAGGCATCACTGCCCACAATCTAGGGCCGAGACTAAAGTGGGCCCTAGCCTGGGGATGAGGCTCTGGAGCCCATCCAACCTCAGCTCTCCTGTCAGCCGGCTGTGTTGAGGGAGCATCGCACTATGTCAGGCTTCACATTCCTTCCTTTCTCTGCTTCACTGGCAGGGCCAAGTGGTCTTCCACCTCCAGCCTTACCACAACCCTCCTGGCTGCCCGGGGTCAGGGCTGGGGCAGCCAGTGGCCTGATTCCCACCTCTGCTCTTTTTTTTTTGAGACGGGCTCTTGCTTTGTAGTTCAGGCTGGCCCTAAACTCACTATGTAGACCAGGCAAGCCTTGAACTCAGCAATCCTCCTGCCTCTGCCTCCTGAGTGCTGGGATTACAGGCATGAGCCACCACACCCAGCACTGTGGTATGTGGTATTGATTGCTGGTGGGCATGAGTCACCACACCCAGCATTGTATGTGGTTACCAGGGATCGAACTCAGGACCTTGCGCTTGCAAGGCAGCCATCAGAACTACTGAGCTAAATCTCCAGCCCCTCCCACCTCTGTTCTTCATCAGCTCATCCCTCAGCCTGTAGCTGTGGCTGTACAGGCAGCCACCCATTGGCTTTCCTAACTCTTGTTGCAGGACATGCTGAGCATCCTCCCTGTGGGCAGCCCCCTGACTTCAAGCATCTCTTCCAGTATCACCTCCAGCCTGGCAGCTACTCCCCCAAGCCCTGTGGGCACCAGCAGCACCCCTGGCATGAATGCAAATGCTCTGCCCTTCTATCCCACCAGTGACACGGTAGAGTCGGTCATAGGTAATCATTCTGGATGTGTGTGAGCCCAGGGTTAGGCCTGGAGGTGGGGACACCAGGTCTGTGAGGTCTATGCAGACCCGTGGCCAGTGTCTCAGAGCACTGGTCTAGGAGTGTCAGGGTGGGCACACTGGGACTCTTCAAGCTAAAGGGGAATGAGTGAGTTCCATACCTGTAATCTCCTAGCTCCTTAAGAGGCTAAGACATGAAGATAGCAAGTTTGAGATCTTGTCTCTGAGCAATTTAGCAAGCTCCTATCTCTGACATCTTTTTGTTTTATTTTGTTTGAAATAAGATCTTACTATGTGGTCTGGGCTGGTTTCAAACCCAGGATCCTGCTGCCTCAGTCTCTCAGAGTGCTTGGGTTATAGGAGAGTACCACCAAACTATAAGACCTTCTCTCCAAAAAAGGGCTGGGTATGGAGGTTATCTATAGTCCTAAATTCAGTACTGCAATAAATGAAAAAAATAAATAAACAACTAGATGGGTGTGGTAACACATCTGTAATCCTAGCACTTGAGGGGGCTGAGGCCAAGGATTACAAATTCAAGCCCAGCCTCAGAAATTTGGTCACCTGGACCCTGACTCAAAAGCAAAACAACACCAGGGCCGGAGGGTTAGCTCAGTGGTTCTGGCGCCTGCCTTGAAAGCGCAAGGACCTGAGTTCAATCCCTGGTAACCACATATAATGCTGGGCGTGGAGACACGCCCACCAACAATCAACACCGCATACCACAATGCCAGACATGGAGGCTGATGCCTGTAATCCCAGCATTCGGGAGGCAGAGACAGGAGGATTGCTGAGTTCGCAGCTGCTTGCCTGGGCACCATAGTGAGCTCAGGGCCAGCCTGAACTGCAAAGCGAGACCCTGTCTCCAAAAAGCAAAAAAAAGCAAAACAACACCAGAAAGGTGAGGTTTAAGGATGTACACCAGTGCAAAGGGCTGGAGTTCTTCAATACCACTAAAAAGTGTAAAAATTAAGTGGAAAATCTAAAGTATAAAGTCAAGACTAGCTTCAGAAACCGTTCCACGTAATTAGTGTCACTCAAGACATGTGTGACTCTTGTCCCTGCATAGGACATTTGTCCTATACAACTGTCCTCCAAGTGCTGGACATGAGGAATCAGTGTCTCTGGATGTGTGTGTAGCTCTCAGGGACAGAGTGTGTGCTCAGCATGGAAGAAGCCCTGGGTTTGATTCCCAGTACCAAGAAGTCAGTGCCCGTTTCCTTTATCATTCCGTTTTTGACTGCCTGCTTTGGGCCCAGTCTTACAGCAGGCACTTTAAGAGCATAGAAGATGATGTGGGTTTGGCCTGCTAGTGTGGATATTGGCATTTGTTGGCCGCCCAGTATGCCAGTATGCACTGGCTTCAAACTTGATTCCCATCAAAGACAGTTTCTGAACAGAGAGTAGATACTTGCACTAAACTAGGTGGATAGTTTCAGGGCTCAGTATTGGCAGAGGGAAAACCTGACCAAAGGTGTAATGAGGGCAGGAGATGAAGTGGTCAAGGTCATTGAGGCCCTGGAGCCTAAGGCTGTGGCCCTTGGAAGCCCCACATCCGGATCTCTCTGTGCCTAGAGTCTGCCTTGGATGACCTGGACCTCAATGAGTTCGGGGTGGCCGCCCTGGAGAAGACTTTCGATAGCAGCGCAGTGCCCCATCCCAGCAGCATCACTATCGGTACTGGGCAATGGCTGGGAGGGTAGCTGGCAGGGTGCTCCCCATGCTCTGTGGCTTGCCTGGCCTCACCCAGCTGCTCTGTGGGCCTCTTGTAGGTGGCAGTCTCCTGCAGAGCTCCGCACCCGTGAACATCCCCGGCTCCTTGGGCAGCTCTGCCTCCTTTCATTCAGCATCCCCGTCTCCCCCTGTCAGCCTCTCCTCACATTTCCTGCAGCAGCCTCAGGGCCACCTGAACCAGTCAGAAAATACATTTTTGGGAACCTCGGCATCACATGGATCCTTGGGTAAGGAGAGACTGGGGGGAAGGACCTGGGCTAGAGGTCAGAGCAGAGCTTTAGGCTAGAAGACTCTACCACCGCTACCTTTGTGACTATAAAGTGACTGGTCCTCTTGGCCTGAGTTTTCTGAACTGTGCAGTTAGTCACCCAGAGCTCCCAGAGGCTGGTCACACAAACAAGGGTGTCTGTAGACCAACGGAGAAGTTGGAACAGGGCCACCCCAGGCTCAGGCAAGTCGTAGAGAGGCAAAGTCACCAGAGAGATAACCCACATCTAGCCCAGAAGGCTGTTTGCCCAACCCACCATTAGAAAAATGGGGACTGGAGTCCCAGAGGTCCCTACAGGAGGCCCCCCTCACCACAGCCAGGGGATTGTCTCCTCATGGGGGCACAAAGCATTTGACAACCCTGGCAAGGTGCCTCTCGGTGAGCAGCAGTGGTCTTTATAGCAGCTATTCAGGGGCTAGAAAAACAGTCATGAGGGTGCTGGACCTCCCAGGCAGACAGAGGGACTTAGCTCCTGAAGTTCTGACCAGGTGAGGAATTTTCCTCATCTCCTGGGGGTTTAGTAGTGTCTTCTATTTGGATGAAGTGGTTCTCTGCTGGGGCCGTGTCTCCACGTGTCAGTGTTTCACTGTGCCTATTCTGCAGGTGTCCTGATGCAGCCCTGCCTGCTGGCCCCACATGTCCCTCACCAGCTGAATCTCAGAAACACTCATATAATGCAAGTGTTGGCTGGATGGCCTCTGCCATGAAGGCAGGAGACAGGGGTGTTGACATTGGGATCTGCTAAGAGTGATGCAGGTGACTTCACTGATGGCGTAAATGCCACCTTCATGAGGATGGGAGAGGTGTGGTAGGCAGTCTGGTGTCAGTGCAGTGATCCGAAGGGCCCTCTTTTGGGACAGGCAGATGGGTTCAGACAATGCACACCACAAGGGCTCCACAGGACAGTGCCCCTTTTACATGAGTGCACTGGAACATCTGGTTCTAGAACATCCTGGATGGGTTATTGAGAACGGTAACAAGGAAAAGAAGAATATGTAAGAATATATACTAGAATATATGTGGGCATCTGCTGAGTGTGGTGACATACACTTGTAATCCCAGACCTCGGGAAGCTGAATTTAAGGCCAGCCCAGACTATTATGTGAGATCTTGTCTCAAAAGAAAAGAAAAGAGAATATATGGACATGAAGGAGACCAGGGAGGATGGGGCTTGGTCTTTGGAGAAAACAGGCGCCTGCCCTGCCCCGCCCTGCCCTAGATGCCAGAGAGTAGGCACCAGGTGTTGGCATACCTCCACTGAGTATGTGATTAGGTAGGCGGGCAACTCCCTTTGGAGTTCAACATCCACATGGAACCAATTCCATCAAAGTTCTTGTGATCCTTTGGTAGCACATTGTCTTTTATTATCCTCACCTGTAAGACCTGGGAGGGACCCAGGGCTCTCCAGCTGCTCCTCCTCCAGTCCTCCTAACCTTTGAAGTGCTGGCCTATGGTTTCCCTCTTCCTGTTCCAGTCACTAGAGTATTAAAAAGGTTTAATGAGCTCAGGCTGAAGTGTGAAGTCACTGTCACAAATTGCCACCAGCAGGGTCCTTCAGATTATCTCATGCAGTGCTTCCTGAGTCCTCTCTGAGGCTAGTAATGGGAGCCTCATTTTACACATGGGAATGCTTTCAGTGGCAGCTATTAAGAAGCACTTGATAGTGAAATCTGTGTCCAGTTCACACTGTGGAACCTTCAAAATGTCCCAGCAGAATGCTTCATCTGATGTGCCTGAGGCCTCAAATATCTGCTCTGTGCTCGGCCAACCCCAGGAAACTCCTGGGCCCTGAACAGTTGACATTTCCCCTCCACCCCCACGCAGGTCTGAATGGGATGAACAGCAGCATCTGGGAACATTTTGCCTCTGGAAGCTTCTCCCCTGGCACTTCCCCTGCATTTCTCTCAGGGCCTGGGGCTGCTGAGCTAGCCCGATTACGCCAGGAGCTTGAGGAGGCCAATGGTACCATCAAGCAGTGGGAGGAGTCCTGGAAGCAGGCCAAGCAGGTACAGGGCCCCATGCCTATGATGTCCTGGTGGCACCTAGCCCAAGCCCACCCTCCCCAGAGCAGGCATGGGGGGCTGGGACTCCAAGAGCAGAGCAGAAGTTCTTGTTTACCTTCTCCCATGTGGGAGGACTGGCCTGGCTAGTGGGGAAACTGGAACAGCTGGTGTCACAGGCCTGGAACTTCCTCCAGGAGCTGTTTGTGTAGCCCTAGCTGAGAGCTCACCTGCTTCTCTCTGGAAATCCATGCTCTCCAGGGTTGGTTGCATGTTCTAGATTCTAAGATGGACCCCCAGCTGCCCCTGGGGGTGCTGGCCAGGATTTGGTCCTCTGTGCTAGGCCCTCCCTCTCCCTGTCCATGGAGGGTGGGTTTCCTGCAGGTCCTGAAACCTCTCTCCTCTGCAGGCAGCATCAGCTTCCTCCCTGCCCCCTCCCCAGATTGCAAGCCCAGCTTCCCACCAGGCCCCCAGCCAGCAGGCCCACACAGGTTCCCAGAGATCTGGGGGTGGGGAGCAGAGGGGATGGAGCAGGGGGCTGTTGTGATGAGGTGCTGCGTTATGGGCCCACAGGCTTGTGATGCCTGGAAGAAAGAGGCAGAGGAGGCCGGTGAGCGGGCCAGTGCTGCGGGTGCAGAGTGTGAGCTGGCTCGGGAGCAGCGGGACGCATTGGAGGCACGAGTGAAGAAGCTCCAAGAAGAGCTGGAGCGGCTTCACACAGGGTCCGACCCCCAGGCCCTGCCCACCTTCCCTGACCTGGAGACACTGTCGCTCTCCACCCTCTACTCCCTCCAGAAGCAGCTGCGTGCACACCTGGAGCAAGTGGACAAGGTCAGCCCTGGAGGCCAGGAGCACTGGGCAGGGTGTGTGGTAGCCTCAGCCAGCAGAAGACCCTGACCAGACCCCAGTCCAGACGGCAGGAGACAGCCGGCCTCTGAGAGCCTCTGCCTATCACTGGGCTGCCACTCACTATGCCAGTCAACTGGGAGAGGGTGGGAAAGAGACACTCCCCCCTCATGAGTGGAGAAAGCACAGGGTGGAGGTGGCAGCACCCATTCCCTGTGCCCTTGACTTAAGCTCATGGACGTGCCTGGGCTCTATGTGGCATCCTTGTGTAGCTCACTGCACACCAGCACATGCTCCAGAGTGGCTCAGGCCCTGGGGCAGCCCCATCTACATTCCCAGGCTCTTTGCTGGGCTCCCAGAGGTGGTGTCCCTGTGGAAGGAACATTGTTTCCTTCTCTAGACAGCCAAGAAAGGCACTTGACAGTCCTTTCTAGGCCTCATTTTTCTCACTTGGGCACCTATAGTCACTGCAAGATTGAGTGAGACAAGAAGCATTCCAGAGGAAAGACCCCGGGAAACGCAGCCCATGCCCTGTCCCAGCCTGGGGTCACCCAAGCTACTGCTGTGGAATGCAGAGGCTGGAGCCTGGAGCTGAGCAGCCTGAATGCCAGCCCTGCTTCCTACTCCTGATAGGCCCATGAGCGCCCTCTTGATTTCTGTGCCTCAGTTTCTTTATCCCATGGGGTGGAAGTCAGAATTGAGGGAGCCCCTTGCTCAACTTGGTGCCATGCTGGCCCCAGAAACCTCACTTATGACCATTTGGTCCCTTTCCCTACAGGCTGTTTTCCACATGCAGTCGGTGAAATGCCTTAAGTGTCAGGAACAGACCCGGGCAGTACTGCCATGCCAACATGCTGTGCTGTGTGAGCTCTGTGCCGAGGGCAGTGAGTGCCCCGTCTGCCAGCCCAGCCGGGCTCACCCTCTCCAGTCGTGACGCTGCAGGACTGGCCCAGCCAGGCCCAGATCTCTCACCTAGGACTTTTAAAAGTATATATGTATGTATGTATGTATGTATGTATATGTATATGATTATGTACATGTATACATTTCTTTGTGCAGGTGTGCATGGTGGCCAGCGTGTGCAGTGTCTGTGTGTATATCTGTACATAGATATAGACACACACTTTAAAACAGATTTACCAAGCACTTTTTAAAGAAAAGACTATTTTGCAGTCCTCCCCTGCCCGCTCCCCACTCTTCCCACTCAGACACAAAGTCCCCCCTTCTACCCTGGCCTTTTGGCAAAGAATGTTTCTGTCTCTTTTTTTATGTAGGAACTAACTATTTTTAACTTTTTGCTGGGGCCTGAATGGGGAGGTTGGGAAGCAGAGGAGGCAGAGGGGAGAGAAGCCTTCAGGGCAGCCCTATTCCCCTGCCTGTCCAGCCAGCACCAGCAGGAGGCTGTGGAGGACCCAGTTGCCCACAGCATACCTGGTTCCCAGCTGTGAGGGCTCAGGGAGGCCTGAGGCTGTGCTGGGGTTCTACACCAGCCTAGCGCCTAGGTTACCAAATGTGTATTTAGTCCTGGTGACAACTGCAGGGGCTGGCAGGCTGAAGCTTCAGGGCCAGCCCCAATCCTGCACCTGGGCCTTTAAAGCCCCTGATGGGGTTAGGCCCAGTTCTATCCCTCAGGTTCTTAGGCCTGGACACCCAGAACAGCCTCCCTGGCTCTAGAGCCACCTACCAGGCTGGCACTGCCCTCAGCCATCCCTGCCCTGGTCCCCTCTTTGGTGCGGCCACTGTGTCGTCCACCCCTTCCCTCTGGCAGCTAGCAGGGCAATTGTTGGGGAGGAGTGTGGCTGAGGACCAAGGCGGGCACAAACCCTGCCCTCCTTACCAGGAGGGGCTCCGTATGCATTCCTTGGTGCTCTCTGAGTGCAGCTGACGCCCTGCCATCCTGGCAGGCGCCTGTGTGCATGTGTGTGTGCCTGTCTGATGTACATTGTGTCTTAGCTCAATTTTTAAATTGTTCTGTACAAAGAGATGCAGCGGGGGCGGGAGGGCGATGCAGGCTGAGGGAAGCAACCTTGCTCCCAGCATTGGGGGCTAGGTGGGCTTGAGAGGGCTTCAAAGGGTCTGCCCTGGCCCAAGCCCCCTTTTGGGCTCAGCACGAAAGGGCTTTCAATGAATCAAGTGAAAACTTCTTTTTAAAAAAAAAAAACAAAAAAATCAATAGAGCAAACCTATTGGAAATAAACTATGAACTTGCTTTGGTAGCATGTTTATATATGGAGTGGGCCATCAGCCATAGACTGCTCAACTGAAGAGCTCATCCAGACCCAGAGGCAGCACACATGACCTCTGACCTGCACCTTTTGGGATGGAGGAGCTGGACCTTAGCCTTGGACACTGATTCCCAAGCCCTGTGACTTTCTTGTTTAGACATCTGTCTTCATCTGTGAGTGGCGAGGCCGTCATTGTTTCTTATGGGAACAGACAGTGCCTTCCCATGGGGACAGTTCGCATAAAGGCATAAAAAGAGGGTGTGCTGTGGAAGTTCCCTGCCTTGCCTTGTCCTGCTCCTGAAGGCCCGGCCCCAGGATCTAGGAGCCACGTCCTTCCTACCCTGTCCTCCCCTGCACTCCATACCCAAATGAGGGAAACCCCTAGTGAGTGCCCTGCAGGGTCTCAGGGCCAGAGCTGCATACCTCTCGCCTTTGACAGTTTGTATAGAGTGAGGTTAAATGAGTCTGGCAGGATTGCAGCTAGAATAATCAGTTTGCTTCCCAGCAAACAGGCCCCTCACAGGCAGGGCCCCTTTTGAGGACTTCCAGAGAACCAGTGACTGACATTTTTCGTGCAATGACCTATTCAAAGCCAATGGCCAAATGCCATTAACACCAACCACCCTACCTAGCACTTCTGTGGCAAAGTGCTCCACACCTCGCCCCCTGCTTGCAGCTCAGGGCCTACTGCATGGAAAAGCTCAAGGTCTTTTGCTGGCTGGAGAGAAGGCTAAATGGCCTGACGAGCCCTCCAGTGCCCACCTTAGACAAACAGATGGTTTTCAGAGAGGACAATGGATTTTCTTTTTAATCTTTGCTAAGGAAGTGTCTGGATGGCAGGAGTGGTCCAAGGGAGGTGGTGCACAGCCAGACTGCCCTTTCCCCGTCTCATGTCAGTCCCACAGCTTGCCAGATCCCAGCCAAAATGTCTGTACCAGGACTGCCTCCAGGAACAGCCACTCCTCTCCCTCAGGACACTTGGCACCTCATCTTTGGTAGTTCCCCTTTTGTTCCTCAGGAGGCTCTGTCCACCCCTTCTAGTGCCAGCCACCTGGTGCTTGCACTTTAGTGGCTGGAACACAGGCCCAGAGATGGTTGGCTAAGAGCATAAATACTGCTGATGGTGCCCAGTGTGACCACACTCTGGCAAGAGCTCAGAGGGGTTCTGCACACTGGGTCTTCACTTTCTGGGGCTCCCTGAACTGTACAGGGGAAACCTCAACCTTTCAGGGCCCCACAGGCCCAGCCAATGATTCAGTTCCACCTTTACTGCTCTGACTTTGGGGCATGTTGGGAGGCCTGCTTGGCTCGCTGTCTTCTCAGTCTCACAAAGGCCTGGGCCTCACGATCTCCCTTCCGGCTCTCCAGCAGCTGCAAGATTGGATCCCCTATGGAGAGAAGGGTTTGAGGGTCAGAGCTGGGGGAGAGGCAGGGCCTGGGAGAGAAGACATGGTACTGCCCCTTCTGCCCCTCTCCCACCAGCATGGGAGGAACACCATGACAGTTACCAGACACCTCACAGACCAATGACAGGCTCGGTTAAAAGGCCTTTGCACAGCCCTAAGTTGCTTTACTGCTCAGCCTACACTAAAACTTGCATCTTCCAGCCTCATCCTCCCAGAGTACTGGAATTACATGCATGTGCCCCTGTCCTTAGGTTTAATGTTATCTTTATTTTTTAAGGTTTTACATCTATTAAAGATAGGAAAAAAATAGGCACTGCCGAGCAAGTTTGGGCCAACTAAAAGGAAATTAAGTATGCTTTATAGGAGACAGCAGGTTGCTGTGAACGGACACAATAGTCATTTTTTTTTTTTTTTGAGACAGGGTCTCGCTTTGTAGTTGAGGCTGGCCCTGAGCTCACTATGTAGCCCAGGCAAGCCTCGAACTCAGCAATCCTCCTGTCTCTGCCTCCCGAGTGCTGGGATGACAGGCATGAGCCACCACGCCCGGCATTGTATGCGGTTACTGGGATCGTTGCGCTTGCGAGGCAGGCACCAGAATCACTGAGCTAAATTTCCGGCCCACAATAGCCAATTTTATTCTTCTGGGTTTTGTTTTCTTTGTTTTTTGAGTCGAGGTCTTGCTTTGTAGTTCAGACCAGCCTCAAACTCACCATCCTCCTACCCTAGCTTCCCAAGTGCTGGGATAATAGGCATGTGCCACCACACTTGGCTGGTTGGTTTGTTTTTTTTTTTTTGGTCCTGAAACAGGATCTCATTATAGTGCATAGTAATCCAGACTGCCCTTGAACTTGCTGTATAGCCCAGGCAGGTTGTGAACTAGCAGTCCTCCTGCCTGAGCCTCAAGTACTGGAATTAAGGCTTGAACCATCCATGCCTGGCTTCTACCTTTTCTTTTCTTTTTTTTTTTGCTTTGTAGTTCAGCCTGGCCCTGAGCTCACTACATAGCCCAGGCAAGCCTCAAACTCAGCAATCCTCCTGGCTCTGCCTCCTGAGTTCTGGGATTACAGGCATGAGCCACCACGCCTGACCTTGTGGTACTGATTGTTCATGGCATTGTATGTTCATGGCATTGTATTGCCAGGGATCAAACCAGGGACCTTGCGCTTGCTAGGCAGGTGCTAGAACCACAGAGCTAAATCTCCAGCCCATGGCTTCTACCTTTTCAAATGAGACCTGAAAGTAGCTATATAACTGTCTGTGTAAGGATCATAAAATAGTACTGATAATAGTACTGTGTTACTGGCAGATTTAGGAATTTACTGTAAGTGAATTGCTTAGATGGGGCTCAGATGTGCACAAACATGCAACCTGTCCCCTGCTCAGCAATCCAGGCCTTTCTTCAGTGAGTTCCTTGTGACCCCCCTACTGGGAAAGTCAAATAATTTTAGAGCTTGCTTTTTACTGGTCTCCATTAGAGCAAGAGATTTTCCAGACTCCTCAGTAACAGAGCCATGGTGCTTGTTCCAGTCACTTCCATCTCACTAAGTATTTCTCTGGGGTCCCTGCCTGAGTGTCCTGGAGGTCCCATCCCTTCCCTGCCTTGGAACTCAGACCTACCACTGGGCACAGGGTACGTGAGGGGGAGGCGGGTCTGAGGCACTTCACTGGGCTCCTCACAGCTGGCCAGCCCAGGCACTGCACACAGCGGCAGGAAGGCCTCCCCTTCCAGGTCATTGGCCCCCAGCGTGTCATGGTCCAGCACGGTGAGCAGGAGGCACGCCCCATCCTTCTGGCACGGTTCAGCAGGCACCAGGCTGCAGAGATAGTGGAGGCTCAGGTGCCTGCCCACCAACACTCGGGTCATCCCCTCTTTGTGGACAAGGTCACTGTGGTCAGCTCTCAGCCTCACGTCCCATACCTGCTCTGAACATGGGCCCACCTGTCTTGGACAACAGAGAGCAGGCCTCACCTCAGGAACAGGGAGATTCTGAAGCCACAATGTGGGAGCTTTTCCAGGGGAAGCAAACTTTTGGCTGCACCCCATGTGGTCATCTCAGAGTCCCCCCATCAGGGAAGCCAGAGAAGAGTGAGGATCCACTCACAATTCAAAGGTCTCATCAAACAGCGGGTGAAGATCCTTCTTGTGCTTCTGCGTCTCTCGGGGAGCCAGTTCAGGGAATTCGTGCCTAGGCTCCAAGGTCAGCTGGACAAAGGGGTCGCTGGAGCCTGGCAGATGGCCCAGAGGAGGGGGACTAACTTGTTGCTCTGAGCCCCCAACCTGAGCTGTGCCATTCAGCACCACTGCCCCCAAGTGCATGCATCCAAAGCTCCTGCCAAGCCCCATCCAGGTCCAGGGAAGAGGACATAGGAGCGATCTGTGTGCAGCCCCCACTCACCATTGGAGTCCAGGGGCAGCAGGCTAGAGGCACTGAGCAGCTCCACGTGCAGCTTCTGCTCCGAGGAATGGTATGAAGCCTTGACTGTGACTGCGCCCAGCTGCTCAGAGGTGGTTTCTGCCTGGGTGTGAGGAGCATGTCCAAGGTCATCTGGGGCAGAGGGCACAAGGCATAGTCCGGCCATGGTTGGTAGAGCCAGGGGAGGGGGAGGCTCACCTGCTGCTGGATGCGGCTGCAGAAGTACTTCCGGATGAGTTCCCGGCTGGAGGCTGCTTGCAGCTCCAGGTCCCTCTGCAGAGCCTGGAGGCACAGTCACCTCAGCATAGCCAGCCTGATGCTGGTTCCCAGCAGAGGCTGAGACACAGCTTTTGAAGGGAAGCTCTGCTGTCACCGGGCCATGGACAGGGGCGGACTCAAAGCAGAGGCACAGCCGGTTTCCTGGGCTTTCTCCCCCATGTAGGTGCACAGAGCCCCAGTGTGTTGAAAGGCCCACATGGAAATGCACTGCTCTGGTATCTTAAAATTTATAGTATTTTTTGTTTTGTTGTTTTGTTTGTTTCTTGAAAGAGGGTCTAGCTATATAATCCAAGTTGCCCTTGAACTTACATGTAGCCCAGGCTGGCCTGAAACTCACAGCGGTCCTGCCTCAGCTTCCCAAGTGCTGGGATTATAGGCACCACACCTAGCTAAGGGGCCACTTTTTCACTTTGCACTGGGCCTCACAAATTAAATAGCTGGCTCTGGAAACAGGTGAATGCAGAAAGCAAGCCCCCTGACCTCCTACCTGGAAGCACACCCAGACTCTTACCTGGAAGGTGGCTGTGTGCAGGGCTTCAGGGGGGAGGCCACAGCCCTCAGCATGGAAGCAGATCTCCAGATTCTGGGGATGACATCAGAGGTGAGCCCAGGCACACTCCCCAGGCCATTACCCCTGTGTTTGGCATTGTTACCTGCAGGG
The DNA here is from genome assembly GCA_004025085.1 of Thryonomys swinderianus. NCBI lineage: Eukaryota > Metazoa > Chordata > Mammalia > Rodentia > Thryonomyidae > Thryonomys > Thryonomys swinderianus. The sequence goes on from PVIC010015850.1 coordinate 33,161, forward strand.
CCACCTTCAGCCTGCCAGAGGCCAGGGTTGAGCTGCGCTGGGAGGCAGCCGCTTCCACTAACACGGTGAGTGTGTGGGTCCAGAGCAGTGTCAGCAGGCTAGCAAGGGCACACAAGTCTCAGGTGTGGGACAGGACAGCAGAGAAGGGAGCACACACACTGAGAAATAGGAGGCCTGGTCCCAGGATTTAGCTCAGTGGCACACCCCCCCCTTACTAGCCCAAGGCTGTATGTGTGTGTGTTTCATCCCCCAGGCCCAGTCCTACCTCCCCCTCCACCTGCTCCACAGGGGCAGGGCAGGGAGGTTGCAAAGGGAGGGAAGGCTGGTCTCCTGAGAGAAAGAGGCCAGCAGAGGCAGAAGGGCTGTCTTCTCTAGTGTGTCTTTCAGGCTCAGTGAAGAAGCTCCTCAAGAGGACCGACAAAAGAAAAGACAGAAGGCTAGACCCAGGGCCAGGTTCACAGATGAAGACTCTATTGGAAATTATAGGCTGAAAACAACCACATGGATAAACATCTACCACTTTGCAGGGACAATACAATAGTGAGGAGATGAGTCCTGAGGATGATCTGAGATCTAACACATGTCAAAGTACAGCCTGGCAGTTAGGAACAGAAAAAAAAAAAAAAAAGAATTGTAGCTAGAGACAGTGACATATGCCAGTGATCTCAGCACTCTGGGAAGCTGAGACAGGAGAATTGCAAGTCTGAGGACAGCCTGGGCAAATTAGCAAGACCCTGTCTCAAAAAAAAATTTTTTTTTTGAGATAGGGTCTCACTTTGTAGTTCAGGCTGGCCCTGAGCTCACTATGTAGCCTAGGCAAGCCTCGAACTCAGCAATCCTCCTGTCTCTGCCTCCTGAGTGCTGGGATTACAGGCGTGAGCCACCACGCCTGGCACTGTGGTATGTGTTATTGATTGCTGGTGGGCGTGAGTCACCACGCCTAGCATTATATGTGGTCACCAGCACAAACTCAGGACCAGTGCGCTTGCCAGGCAGGCACCAGAACCACTGAGCTAAATCTCCGGCCCCCCGGCTCAAAATTTTTTTTTTTTTCTTTTTGAGACAGGGTCTCGCTTTGTAGTTCAGGCTGGCCCTGAGCTCACTATGGTGCCCAAGCAAGCCGCCGCGAACTCAGCAATCCTCGTGTCTCTGCCTCCCGAGTGCTGGGATGACAGGCGTGAGCCACCACGTCCAGCATTGTGGTATATGCGGTGTTGATTGTTGGTGGGCGTGTCTCTACGCCCAGCATTATATGTGGTTATAGGAGATCGAACTCAGGACCTTGCGCTTGCGAGGCAGGTGCTGGAACCACTGAGCTAACCCTCCAGCCCCCCTGTCTCAAAATTTTTATAAAAATGATAGGTCAAGGGGCCAGAGGGTTAGCTCAGTGGTTCCGGCGCCTGCCTCACAAGCGCAAGGACCTGAGTTCGATCCCCGGTTACCACATATAATGCTGGGCGTGGTGGCTCACGCCTGT
>PVIC010015851.1:0-34662 GCA_004025085.1 Thryonomys swinderianus
GCCCCTTGTCTCAAAATTTTAACACTATTGCTCAGTGGGAAGGCCCTAGGTTCAATCCTAAGTACTGCAAAAAGCAAAAAACATTTATAGAAATGAATTAACTGGAAAGAAACAAGCCAAAGGAGGAAATAATATGAAAATTAATGTTAAGCCTCTACCATAACCTAGAAATGTCTTATGTTTGACAAACTATTTGGCAGGACCAGTCATCCAATGAGGTGTTAGGAGGTGGGTCCCAGAGCCCAGACTTGGACTCCAGTCCTAGCTCCATTCTCCCCTCACCAAGTGACTGATCTCCCTAGGCCTTGGTTTTCTTACTTGTGAAGCAGGGAGAAGAAACCTATTCCCGCAGGTTCACTGTGAGGCTACAGAGTGACCAAGTGTATGCTGAGATATAATACTGAACTGGTCCAAGAGGCAGCAGGGCCAGGCTCTGCCTGTGGCCTCAGTCCCCCAGCTGGTCGCACCTTCCTCTTGTTGAGCTCCAGGGCCTGGCTGCGCAGAGTCAGCTCCTTCTCCACACCCCCCAGGCTTCCCTGCAGGGCCCGCTCCTTCTCCTCCAGCTTCTGCACGGTCAGCAGCTGGGCGTCCACCTGAGGAGAAAAGGCCTTAGGGCTGGGGCTGCTAACCAGCCTCCTGCAAGTGCCTGTGGGGAGAGGAATACCTGGGACTTGAGACCAAGAACCTGCTCCCCCAGCTCATCCTTTTCCTCCCGCAGCAGCTTGTGGATCTGGTTGGCTTTGATACGCTCTGACATCAGCTTAAAGTTGGCATCATCCTTTTCCCGCAACTGCTGCAGTAGCCGCCCATTCTGCTCCTGCATGTCCTCAAAGGCCTGGCCTGTCACGTCCATCTCTGAGAGTAGCGCCTCTTCCTCCTGTGCCGGGGGAAGCACTGGCTGGGAAGGACTGCGGACAGGACAGCTGTGGGGACCACAGAGCAGATCCATAGCACTTCAGTGCCATCTGCTAGAGAAACCTCACAGAGGGCTATGGGAGTCCAAGTTCTCCTAGGTAAGGGGACCACTGGCGTCGCACCTGCTTTGTGGCACCCAATTTGCGCTGTAAGTGTTCAATCTGCTCCTCTGCCTGCCGGATGCGCCGGAGGGCATCCTCATCTGCAATCTTCTTACTCTCCCTGCGATCCCTCTCCTCCAGCTCCCTGATGCGACTCCGCAACTCATCAACCTACAGCCACATGAGGGAGGAGACAGAAGCTCTGTCAGCGTTTCCTGCTGCCAAAGCCCATGTGCAACTCCATACAGCCCCAGGCCTCACCTGCCCTCACCTCAGCCTTGGCCTTTCGCTCAGCTGCCATGAGCTGCACCTTGTCCCGCTGCTCCTTAGGCGCAGACTTGTACATGTCCAGCAGCAGCTTCATCTCCTTCTGGCTTTCCTGGGCCTTCCTGGAGGGGATGAGACTTTGTAAGGATGGCTGCAGGCCCTGTGAGGGGGTGGGAGGTGGGAGAAGATAGCAACAGGGCCTTACTTGAGCTCTGCCCGAAGACCCTTGAGCAGTTCTGACTCCTTCCTCTTGACTTCTTCCACTCTGGCTTTCTCTCGATCAGCTCTTGAAAGAGCTGAGGCTACAGGAAGGGGTCCCAGGCCAGGCCCTTCCCGTTCCCGAAGTTCTCTCTTGGACCTAGTCTCAAATTCTCGGCCCCGGGACGAGGGACCCTGGACCCCAGGAGTTAGGGACTGGGCATCCTCTTCGGGGACCTGCTCCTCCTTCTTCACTGAGGAGGTGGTAGTAGTGGCACCAGGCATTAAAGCTATCTCTTTTCTGCTGTCAGGAGTAAGGACAGGGCCTGGCCCACTCTCTTCTTTGCCTGGGGCCGGGGCACTGAGGCCAGTATCCTCTGGGTGGCCCAAGTTGGGGACAGAGTGGGCACAGCCACTGGCCTGGGCCCGGAGCTGCAAAGACAGTGAGGAATAGAAGTGAGGTGAGTCTGTGCTCACTGGGGTCCACCCAGCGTGTTCCCTGGGCAGCCCTCACCTTGCTAATCTCGGCCTGTACTTCTCGAAGCTTCCGCTTGTACCGCTGGGCATCCCCCTTCAGCTGGTGGTTGTGGTTCTGGAGGCTACTGATTAGGTGGCGCATCTCACGGTTTATGGGCCCTAAAGTTGGAGTCAGGAGTCAGATGGGTTTGAGTCCATCCCACCCAGCAGGGGAGGGGTTCAGGCAGAGCCAGCACTACCAATGAATGGGTAGGAAGGCAAGATGAGGCCTAGCAGTGTGACTTCCCTTAAACAAATAAGACTCAAAGAAACTCACTGAGAAGCAACTTGCCAATGTTTATTTGTATCATTTTTGCTAAAGTCGGTTTTGTTTTGTTTTTTGAGACAGGGTCTCACTTTGTAGTTCAGGCTGGCCCTGAGCTCACTATGTAGCCCAGGCAAGCCTCAAACTCAACAATCCTCCTGTCTCTGCCTCCCAAGTGCTGGGATTACAGGTGTAAGTCACCATGCCTGGCACTGTATGTGGTTACTGGGGATCGAACTCAGGACCTTGCACTTGCAAGGCAGGCGCCAGAACCACTGAGCTAAAATTCTGGCCCTAAAGTCGGCTTTTTATATGTCCTTAGATTTCCTTCAGTGGAACAGATAACGAACATTCACAAATGTTTAGTCAAATTCTTAGCTTATCCCCTTCCCCAAGGGATCAAACTCAGGATCTTGAGCTTGCCAGGCAGGCAGGTGCCAATGAGCCACATTACAGTCCCCTTACCTCTTATATTAACTGTCACCGTGGTTACATCTTCTTGGTCTCTTATCCCAAGCCACAACACCCTCTCTCTAGATACTCCCTATTTTCCCTTCATATTCCACTTTCCTTAGTATCTGGCTTTATGCAACACAAATACTTTGGGTTTTCTTCATTAGGACCCTGTTCTGGAACACCATGGATTCTTAGGTTTTGTTTTACTGGATTAACTGCAACACCAAGAATAGGCCTGGGTCACAGCTAATACACAGCAAATCTTTCTAAAAACAGTATTTCAGAGAGACACCAGACACCGAGAGCCCTGGTGGAGTCCCTGGCTCAGGCCCTGGCTGTGCCAGCTGCCAACCACCAGCTGCATCAGATGGTGGTGCCCTTGCTCAGCCTGTGGACCAGTGCAGTTACTTTCTGTGGGAAGACAGGCACTGCAGAATGGAGGGATGCACGTTCTTGTGTCTGATGAGCAGCAGTCACAGCAGAGCACAGCCCCCAGACAAATTCCCACTTCCATGACCTACCACATACCCGCCTGCTCGTTGGCCGCCAGGTTCTGTTCAAACTCGATGCGCAGCATCTCATACTCCTTGCGTACCTGGGCCAGAGTGTCCTCCAGCTGAATAACCTCCGTGCGCAGCTTCTTCTGCAGTCCCAGCTCATCACTCTGTGGGTACGGGAGTGAAAGGGCCACAGGATCCCTCACCCCCACCTCAGGCTTCAGTACCTCAGGAATGACTGGTTCTCAAGGGACTCGCGGCAATTACACAGGGCTTTGCAGCCCAGAGGAGCTCACACCAAGGGCTGCCCACACCCGACACCCTGTCTGGCCGGCCGCACCTCCATGTGCTCAATGTGTCGCAGGTGGGAGTTCTTGGTGGCGAGCAGCAGCCCCCGCGCCTCATCCAGCTGTGTCTTCACTTGCAGGGACTCACTGTAAAGCAGGGAGAACTGGGCCTGCAGCACGCGGTACTCTCCAGTCTCACGCACCACCTCCTCAGGGAGGCTCCGCAGGGCCACCTGAGGGTGAGGCAATCCAAAGGGGTCAGAGAGGACTTGGGAGTCAGCCACACTCTTGCAGGCCCAGCCCTCTTGCTCCCAAATGCAGCTTACCTGGAGGCGCTCACTGGTTCTCACAGCCCCCTGAAGTTCAGCCTGCAATTTCTCCAGCTCTGCCATGCGGCTGTTGGCCAGTTCCTGGTTCTCCTCCAACTCTGCATTCAACATCTCAAACTAAGGAGTGGGAGGGCTGTGGTAGGCAGAGGCAGGGCCGGCATTGGCTCACACCCCACTGCAAGTCCCACCCATATGCACTGTGCCAAGCACTGATGGACTCTGAAACCCCAAACCAAAGACATTCTTTGGGGTTCCCAAAAGAGTGGGAGGAAACTCCATACTGCATGGGAGGGTTGGAAACTGGGAACTAAGCTTCTTAGCTGACAAGGGTCAGTGCAGTGCTGTTGCCAACCTGAAGAACAAGCCCAAAAAGGGAAGAAAGGAAGGCACAGGGACCTCAGGAAACAACAGGCTCTGACTCCCGTTTATCTCTGTTTTTTTTTCTGGTGTGGTACTTATAAACTAGCTGATGTAGCACCTTATCTCTTACCTGTTGCCCCAATTAGAATCTACGCCCTAAGGAAGCTCTAGTTTTCATCTATTCATCCTCTGCAACTCGGCCACTACTTAGTGCTGGTGAGTGAGATTAAAAGTGAATGAAAGAAGGATCCAAGAATGCCAGGGAGGAGACTCAGAGGTCCATGTTTGCCCTCAATTCTCAGGGAAGATGATAGGAATAACAAGGACTGGAGGAAAAGCACCAAGGGACTAGAGGACTGGCGCCACTCACCTTCTGCATGCTGAGTGTAATTTGGCCCCCCTGGAAGCCCGACGAGCTCCCAGACACATAGTACCCAGAGTTGAGCTGCAGAGAAGACAAGATGACCAGTGTGAGGACAGGAGCCAGGGCCCGGGGCCCAGCCCTGGCTCTATGTGCCCCAGTACCCAGCCTCGCCTGCTCCAAGGCCTCTGCCAGATGCTTATTGAGCTTCTGCTCTCGCTTGCGCAACTTCTCGATGTCCCACTGCAGGTCTTCCACCGTCGTCTCCATCTCCAGCACCTTGGTTTCAGCCGATGTCACTTTATCCTGGAGCTCAGAGTACTGGGGACAGTGGAAGGAAAGAGCAGGATTTTCTGAGAACTTTGGGTGCCCATCTAACCCCAACCCTGCTCCAGCCCTGAGGCCACCCCAAGCTCGATGTCCACCTCCAGGGAGATGCGGTGGTGCTTCTCTTGCAGCTGAGTGGCCAAATCCTGCAGGCGCCGGTTCTCTCGGCCCAGTTCTCTGGTACGCGCCCGGGCCGCCTCCCTGGGAGGCTCACCTTCAGCTGGGGAAGTGAGGCCAGATAAGAGACAAGTCTGGGAAGAGGGCAACATGCCAACTCTTTCTGGAGTTTGCTGTCTGCCTAAGGGGATCTACCAGTTGTCTCACCTGGGTGTCATAACAAAGTAAGAAGGTTTGTTTGGTTTGGTTTGCTTTTATTGAGACAGGGTATTGCTCTATAATCCAGTTTGGCTTTCAACTCCTTTGTAGCCCAGCGTGGCCTTGAACTTGGGGTGATCCTCCTGCCTCAGGCTCCTGAGTGCTGGGATTATAGGCATGTACCACCAAGCCTGAGTAAAGTAAGTTTTTTTTTTCTTTTTTGGTATTGGAGATTGAACGCATGATCTTGCACATATTTAGGCAGATGCTGGAACTACTGAACTAAATCCTCATCCTTGAGTAATAAGTTTCTTATCCTCACTACACAAAGGAGCTCAAAGTTGGCTTTTTGTCTCAAAAGCCCAGGCAAGCCCAGGGAGGCAGAACTACAGATGAGAGAAACCTGCCAACATGCAAAGCCTGTGGCTCAACAACTGTCATTAAAATGTGCAAAACTCAGGAGGTTGAGGCAGGAGGATCACTGTGAGTTTGCAGCCAACAAGGGTACACAGTGAGACCATGTCTAAAAAAAAAAAAAAGTGTGCACAAAGTATTCCAAAGGATCTTTACCCAGAAGGTTGTAGTGACCCTAATAGCATCAACTACTCCTCTGCTCATTTCTCTCAAGTTCAACTCCAGGAATCCATGTTGGAATTCTTTACCTACAGACTAAGCTTGTCCCCCAAGAACAGGCTAATTTCTTTTTGGGAGAATTCTGGGTTCACGGCATTAGCATGATAAGGGGAGATCAAGACACAAGGCCCCACACATCAATAGAAGGGGTACGAGAACCAACCTCGGCTGTACACTCGCTGACAGAGTCCCTCCACCTGGCGCTGCAGGGAGTCAGAGGCTTCTACCAACCGGGACACAGCTGCCTTGGAGAATTCCATCCGACCCTGCAGCTGCAGCTCCACCTCCTCACTGCTGCTGGCACCCAGGGCTACAACGAAAGCCAAGGCTGGCTCGCTGAGAGGGGGTCGCAGCTGTACTGGTAGGGGTTCTGCAAGGGACAGACAGACCCTTATGAAGATAACACAGTGGTGCCGGCAGTCTGCACCAAGCTCCACAGTGAGCCTTCCACACTCCACAGCTCCCTCACCACAGTCTGTAGTATATGATATTCCCACCTTGACAGACACAACTGGAGTTTGGGGAGTAGACATTTCAAGGCTACACAGCTGCCCCAAATCAAAAGTCCCTTCTTCCACAGGACCTTTCCTAGAACTGAAGGCTCTGGCCCTACCCCTCAGTTCTGATGTCCCTGGCTCCGTGAGAGTGATTGTATCACGTGTTGGCCCCTCCTGGGTCCCGGGTGCCTCTGTCCCTGCAGAGAGGTCCCGTTGGCTCTCATGGCATTGGAGAAGGGCTTCCACAGTTTCATGTAGCTGAAAGGAAACTTTATCAAGGAAGCTTCCTCTCCGCAGTTTAACTAGACCCCACAGAACACATGCACTGACACTTATTTCCTGTCAGGAGCCCTAACACTTTTTACTTATTATGACTTACAATAATTTTCTCTTTCATGGCAGGAATATTTCTTTCTTCCTGTCTCTGATTTCTCCAAGTCTAGAAAAACACTTTTTTTTTTTTCAGTTACTGCACAGTGAACTCTGGGACTCTGAACTGAGCTGCATCCCAGCCCCCCATTTAATTTGTTTTTGGGTCAAAATCTTGCTAAGATGCCAAAGCTGGGGTTGAAATTGACAGCCTTATTCTTCCACAGTGCAGGAATTACAACCGTGCACCACCATGCCCAGCTAACAGTACTTTTTGAGCTAAGGCAGTAACATGAACACCATTTATGAAACAAATTAGATCCTCAGACCTCTGTTCTTACCCACTGCCTTTACTGCCCAAATATGAAATCAAGTTTTCAGGGATAGTGGATAAGGATTTCTGGAGCCCCAAATCAAAAGTCCCTTCTTCGGCAGAACCCTTCCTGGAACTGAAGGCTCTGGCCCTACCCCTCAGTTCTGATGTCCCTGGCTCCGTGAGAGTGATTGTATCACGTGTTGGCCCCTCCTGGGTCCCAGGTGCCTCTGTCCCTGCAGAGAGGTCCCGTTGGCTCTCATGGCATCGGAGAAGGGTTTCCACAGTTTCATCTAGCTGAAAGGGAAAAGCACCAAAAATGTTATGAATTTCTCAGTGGTTTCCAGCATGATTCTCCTTCCCCAGCAGAGCAATCTGGAAACTGGCAACTGAACCAAGGTCAGCCTTTGAAAGCAGAAGGTATCAACCTGGGCCCAGTAACGATTGACGATAAGGAGTGTGGCATCGTCTGTAGCCTGCCGCTTCTCCAATTTTTCAATTCGTTCTCGGAGTTCATCTTCACAAGCTTGTCGCTGTTCCAAACGCTCTGCTAGCTTCTTGTTCTTGAACTGTAGTACTTTCAAATCCATTTCCTCCTACCAAGAAAAAAAAAGAGGTGAAGAAGTACTTGGGTCTCAGAAACTGTAACTCAGTAGGAAAACAAGTGAACTGAATAGAAGAGGAAAACTGGACTCACTGCCAACAAGACTTAAGAAAGGTTATACACCACAAAAAAAGGCACCTTGCCTATGAGAAAGAAGGCTCAAGGTATGCTGCTGCCTCTGTCGCTTTTGTTTTGTTGTTTTGAGACAAGGCCTTACTATTTAGTTCAGGCTAGCCTTGAACTCACTACGCAGCTAGCTCAGATTGTCCTCAAATAAAAAACGATAGTCCTGCCTCAGCTTCCCGAGTGCTGGAGTTAACAGGTGTGAATCACCACGCCTGGCTTCTGTCCCTTTTTGTTTAAAGTTTTTGACATAACAAATGCTCTCTGGGAACCTGTTTTTCTGTCTGCAAAGGGAAGGCAGATGCGGAGTTCTTAGTTTCCTTCAACAGAATGTGCTGTAAAGTGCACTTTGCCAAGCCTGGAAACTCGTCAACAAGATTCTGGGCGGTTTGGGCAAAGACCAGAGACAAGAGTCTAGCCAAGTTCTTAGGACTAAAGCAAGAGCCCACGGACCGTGGAAGAAATGCCCCCAAGACGAATTGGCTCGATAAGAGTGGTTGTGGTCTTCTCCTCGCGGTTCAGCTTCTTCTCGGGGGGCCCAGAGCCCCCATCGCCCGCGGCGCGTTTGTTGCCCGGCCCAGACATAGCTGCGGGCAGAGGAGCGGCGCGGGCTCAGGCGAGGGGAGGCGACACTTTCGTTATCTGCAGAAGATAGAACAGAACCACCGTAGAAGCAGCCGGTGATCCAAAGCCACGAACCTCTGTCTTGCACAGTCCCGCGGGATCCCACCCTTACCAGCCCCGAGGTCCTCACCGAGACTGGGCTCAACCCAGCACCGCCATCTTGGGCTCCACCGGACGTCACCAGCCTCCCCTACACAAGGCGCAAGCGCCAGTGCCGCGCCGGATGTGGCGAGCCGTCTTCATTTCCTGTACCTATTGGTCGCGCCTGGGCCCGCCTCTCGGATCCTCGGGCTTCTTCCGGAACACCTTCTCTAGCGATCGGTGATTGGCCAGCAGGCGGTCCCCATGGTGACTGACGCCGCACTACTCCTTGGCCAGCACAGAGAACAGTGCCAGCCGTCAGCAACTCCGAAGGAGGCACCTAGACGGGCACGTGCCATTTACTACGCATGCGCACTCGCTCCTTATCGACAAGTACGTATGAACTTTCCACCTTCCTCCTTCGCAGGGCCTCTTGAGGAAAGGTTCACCATGGAGACCATGGGAGACGCCCCCCTGCTCATTGGCTGCGCCAAGTCGTGCTGGAGTAGATTGGCTGGAGTTACTACGCTGCCAGGCCTTGGCAATCGCTGCCCGAGATCTGGTTTCCCAAAACCCAAGTGCGAGAGCTTGTGGTCCTAAAAAGACGAGATGATCAGCCCCAAATCAAGCCAGTCCCTGGGAGTCAAGGTGAAGTCCAAGCTCTCGGAACCACACAGGAAACTGGAGAAGGATCTTAGCTCTTTCGTTAGATTGGCCATGCAGACAGGAGCAGGTGTGCGGACCAAGGTGGCAAGAGCGGCCTCAACTCCTGTGGAAAGGGATGAAGACCCTGAAGTCAATTTGTTCCCGGTGAGAACGAGCCAGAGCGGTCTCCACAGAATCGTCTTAGACTCCCCAGTAGGGCGCCGCCTTCCGTTACCTTTGCTAAGGTCCTTCCTCAGGTGTCTTGTGACCAAGGCAGGGAGTGTGTGACCCCCAACTATTAACCTCCCTGCTGGGCCAGGCGCACCTGCATTGCTCTACATAGTCCTAGTAGCGTGTTCTCAATGCCCCCGTCCCGGGGGGATTCACCACAACCAGGCACTGCCCAGCTCTTACCTACCCACAGCACTTTCTCTCTGCAGCCGCCACTGCCGCAGCCCTGGATCTGCATGTGGTGAGTGAGAAGCAGCCCGGGAAAGAGTTCCACTTCACATTTGCATTATTCCGTTAGCATCCCCCACAGTCCTGTCCTATAGCCGGGCATCCCCATGTTATAGATGAGGAGGCTGAGACTCAGAGATGCAGTTATTCAAGGTGATTAGAAGCCGGCTTCCCAGTCTCCTCAGTCCAAAGAGACAGTATGGAAAGAGCCAAGGACTGAGCATCTAAACGGAAATGGAATGTCATAGCTGCCATGGACCATGGTACAAAGAGGGATACTGAGGCTCACGGTGAGGGGCAGGGACATACAGCAAAACAATGACAGGGCAAGAACAAGGACAAGGACTCCTGTTTCCTAACTGGAAGCTGTATTAACGGAGAGGTCAGGGGTCTAGGCTGCAGACCGCACACACATGGCAAAAGTGAGGTCTACTTCCCTCCTGATGTACCCACCACCATAGCCTGGTTTTCCTTTCCCCTGCAGGAAATACCTGGACCTCCATTCCATGTACCGGCTGGAGAAGACAGGCAGTGCTGAAGAGATGAGAGAGTACGCGAGGACCAGGGTGGGGAAGAGTCCTCAGGGAGGGAAGATAGAGCAGTGGGCTGCAAAACACTAGTTGAGTGCAAGGTGAAAGATGGTCCTCACTGCCGCCCACCTTTCTCTTCTTCCAAAGGGTGCTGGCTGAGCTCCTGGAGATTGTCGGGCCTGAGCAGAACCTGCGGGATGCCATCATGCTGGACCTCTTCTCCCATGCCCTCCTCTTCTGCCGACAGCAGGGCTTCTCACTGGAGCAGACATCAGCAGCCTGTGCTCTGCTCCAGGATCTTCACAAGGCCTGTGTTGGTGAGAGGGAGGCAGCCACGGGGAAGTCTGAGCCCCAGGGACAAGAGGAGGTCGGTCTGGCACAGTGACCAGGAGCAGCAACAACAGAGGAGTTACCACATGGGGTCGTTATTCTATCATCATTGGTTGTAGTGTCACATACCTGTTACTGCCTTTGACATCATTTGTCTTCATCAGTAAATTAACGGCCTTGCGTTGTGGTGGTACACACCTATAATCCCAGCAGTAGGGAGGTTGAGGCAGGAGGATTGCTGTGAACTCAGCAGCAGCCTGAACTATATAGTGAGACACTGTCTCAAAAAACAAAACAACCCAGCCAGGCGTGGTGGCTCATGCCTGTAATCCCAGCACTCGGGAGGCAGAGACAGGAGGATTGCTGAGTTCGAGGCTTGCCTGGGCTACATAGTGAGCTCAGGGCCAGTCTGAACTACAAAGTGAGACCCTGTCTCAAAAAAAACAAAAAAAACAACCCAGGGCTGGGGATTTAGTTCTGTGGTTCCAGCACCTGCCCAGCAAGCACAAGGTCCCTGATAACCACATATAACAATACAGGCATGGTGACTCATGCCCACCAGCAAGCAGTACCACACCCCACAGTACCGGGTGTGGTGGCTCACGTCTATATCTCAGCACTGGGAGGTTGAGGCAGGAGGATTGCTGTGAGTTCAAGGCTTGCTACATAATGAGCTCAGAGGCAGCCTGAACTATAAAGTGTGACCCTTTCTCAAAAACAACCCAGCCGGGCGTGGTGGCTCACTCCTGTAATCCCAGCACCCAGAGACAGAGGCAGGAGGATTGCTGAGTTCAAGGCTTGCCTGAGCTATATAGTGAGCTCAGGACCAGCCTGAACTTTAAAGTAAGGCCCTCTCTCAAAACAACAAAAACAAACAACCCAATCGATAAATTAAGAGTGTACCACTTATTTTATAGAACCGTTCTGAGATAATATATGCATAGTATTCATTAATACAGCTTCTGCACTCTCTGCTTTTTTATTCTCAAACTGAGTTTCTTCTTGGAATTTTACTCTTTTATAGTATTCCTCTCCTGCTAGCGTGTAAGCTTTCCGAGTACAGGACTTGTCTGTCTTGTGCAGTGCCTATAACGGTACACAGTGAGCATCAGTTGGATGAATTAACCAAGTGTGGAGTAAACAGAGATCTGTCTGTCTGCTGTGAGACAAGGGTGAGACAGCCAGGAGGGACTCACTGCTGCCATTTGCTTCCTCTGCCAGCCACCCCCTTGGGCAACGTGGAGGAGTGCTACCGCTACTTTACCACTGCTCTCTTTTGCCACGGAGTCAGGGTCAGTACACGGGAGTGGGTCTCTCACCTCCCCTAGACAAGGTTACTCGTCTTCTGCCCACCAACCTTGCTTCCTCGAGAGTGGTGTGGGCTTTCCCTGCTCCTAGACAGCGGGGTCCTTGGAGGAAGGGTCAGGGGTGAGGAGACCATCAGTGTCAACTCCCAGCCCTCACTGCAGCGGCCCCCCTTCAGCATCGACCTCTTCAAGGAAGAACAGCTGCTGGCCCTGGCAGACTATGTGGTCAACACCTACTTCCGCCACTTCAAGCTCTATAAGTATGTGTTCACACCACAGGTACTGTGCCACGGGATACAGCAGGTCACCCTCATCTCTCCCACATCTGGGTGCAACACCTTCCTCTCATCTCCCTCTTCCTCTCTTCCCAGGTATGGCTGGATCTGTCTTTGACTTATGTGGGGCTACAGCCACTTGAACCCTGGCCAGAGGGTAAGACAGAGATGGGAGAACACCATGATGGAGGTAGGCCAGGTAGGGCTGAGGCCTCTTCCTGTGTCTGGTTTGCAGAGAAAGAAGGCCAGGAAGCAGAGGATCAGGCAGCCACCTCCCAGGAGGGAGAACCAGACACAGTGGTCTTGCCAGCACCAGAGCTGTCGGAGCCAAGTGAGCATCGGGAGGGTGCAGGGCAGGGTGTGTGTGTGTGAGTCTGTTGGGAGTGCACACCTGGGCCTCTGAGCAGATGTAAAAGGGCTTCAGACTCTGAGCTCAGTTTCACTGGTGCCCTCTCCAAATGATCCCTCATGCAGAACCCAAGGTGACAGACCAATGCAAGTGTATCTGCTGGGCTGGGGGCAGGAGATACAGAGTAGTTCCAAAGATACGCTGGACAATGGAGGCAGTGACAGATAGCACAGGGCACTGTTCCATGCATTCTGTATGCCAGCTCCGTCTTCCCCCAACCTGGGCACTGGGGTTGTTATTACCACACTTTATACAAGGAGACCGAGGCATGGAAATTGTCACAGCATGACCAATATAGATCATTCAGAGCATGAATCCAGGAGGCACAGTGCAGGCACACTGAGCCTACCCGTGTCTCAAGAGCAGGCTGGCATTTCCTAAAATGAACAGTCCCTTTATGTAGCCCTGGGGGGCAGGTACCTGGGGACTGTGTGAACCACTCCAGGGAGTCCCCAGACAGCATCTCTCTTGACTGCCCCTCCCTGCCCTGCAGGCCAAGTCTCCATCCTCTGAACCTACATTCAGAGGCAGGTGCATAAGGAGTTTGGGTAGCTCCAGCAGCTGGTGGAAAAGCAGCTTAAGGCCAGTGAGGAAAGGTTCTCCAGCAAGCTGACTACCCTAGAGCAGCCTTCTCAGGTACTGGCCAGCAAAGGCAAGAGCAAGATTAAGTGACCCCAGCAAGTTCCCCAATAAAAGCCAGAGCCAGACTGTGCCTTGGCACCCCATCCCAAGCAACTTCTGGCTGAAGCCAACCTGCAGCAGATACAAGCAACTTGCTACCCCTCGTGTGGAACAGATTTTATTTCAGACACAGTACAGGACACTGATGGGGCTGGGCATGGCATCTGGACCAACTCTCTTCACCCAGCTGTGATCTCAGCTTTGCCAATAGGCCAGGCAGCACAGTTGATCTGATTGGAGCTCAACCAGTAGGGCCAGGCATAGGGCCTGAGGCGAGGGCCACAGGCTGGAAGGTTCACACCCCCTGAGACTCTGCTCGCTGAATCTCTCCGGGGCTGAGGTCCTAGCCCAGTACCTGGGCAGCCTCCTCCTCAGTAACAGCAGAGGCCCCTTCCTCTTCAGCACCAATGAAAGGAAAAGGCCCAGGGGGGTGGTGCTGAAAGAGTGCCGCTCGGTTCTGCTGCTCCCCCTTCTTTACCCAGTGCCCATACAGTCGGAAGGCACAGTTGTCAATGAGGCGCCGCACTGGCCGCAGTGCGTAGGGGTCCCTCAAAAGCGCACTCTTGGTTAGTGGGCGCACACGATGCATACTTAAGGCCACCCGTCCAGCAGCCAACACTGTCCACACTGCCACCTAGAAAGAGTATGGGTTCACGAGATACCCAGCACAGGTGAAAGGTCAGCGCAGACATAGGGCCGACCTTGCCCCTTGGGCTTACCCGGAACCGCTGCTGGGGTGTAAGATTCCAGAGCTGGCTACCTTCGCAGCGCTCAAAAAAGGGGTGCTGTAGGGCCTGGTCAGCTGTCAGGCGCTCTTCAGGGTCCACCTGCAGCAACCTTGAGATCTAGGGGAAACCCCAGAGTGTGAGGAGCAGACCCAGGGCCTTCCCTGCTGTCTTCCAATGGCCCCACCTCACCAAGTCTTTGACAGTGTCAGAACGGTCATCCCACTCAGGTGAACTGAACTGGTACCGGCCCTCCATGATCATGCGTAACATCAGGATCTGGCGTCGGTGCCAGAATGGGGGAGAGCCAGCCAGAAGTGTGAACAGGATCACCCCACAGGCCCAGCTGGGAAGGAGAACAGAGTCAGGCAGGCCTAGGGAATGGGCAGATGAGCAGAGGGACACACGGGAGGGACAGACCCAGACTTACAGGTCAACCTCCTTGCCATAGCCTGGGTGGGTTTCATCCATCGAACACTTCAGGATCTCTGGTGCCAGGTACCCTGGGGTCCCACACAGCTCTGGGGAGAAAAACAGAGACCCATGGAATGCCACTCATCCTCTGGGGTCCCTTCACACTGCCAGAGGCACTGGTATCCCGCTGCCCATGCTGCTCCCTCTTTGCCTCAGAGCTTTGCTGACTCCACAACACTCAAATACCACCAAGGCTCCCAGCCACCTTCCCAAGCAAATCGGCTACGGGGATCAACTTCAGGATCTAACCCAAAGAGACCCTCCACTGCCCCAGCCCAACCCAGCCACCTGTCCACTCACACAACCTGCCACATTTCTAAATACATCATACAAAGAGAAAGGGAATTTTAATTTTTTGTATTCTTTTCTGCCCAAATTAATTTCCACTCAAGTTAGTAGAACCACTACTTGACCCAAGGGGAAACAAGTGGAAATAGAGGTTTCTAAAAAGCACATATTGGGTGGGCCAGGGATTTAGCTCAGTGATTCTGGAGCTTGCCTAGCAAGCACAAGGTCCCTGGTTCGATCCCAGGCAACCACATACAACAGTACTTGTGACTCACGCCCACAAGCAGTCAGTACCACATAATAAAATGCCAGGTGTGGTGGCTCATGCCTATAATCCCAGCACTCAGGAGGCAGAAGGATTGCTGAGTTCGAGGCTTGCCTGGACTACGTAGTGAGCTCAGGGCCAGTTTGAACTACAAAGCAAGACCCTATCTCAAAAACAAAAACAAAAACACAATGGGTGAATCCCTTGTACCAGACACTTTCCTGTTCCCCATCACAGTATCAAGATCAAGTCTGGAACACTGAGGCCCAGAGCCTTCCAAAACTGTGGACTTGAGGTAGTGGACACTTTCATTGTAAACACTTTAGCCACCAATGATTTCTTTCTAGCGATCTCCAGATGGCACACTTTCAGATTTCAACAGGACTAAGTTGAAAGTTATTGGGAAATTCATTCACACACAAAATGTTTATGGAGTGCTTTGTATGTACAAAACATCCTACTAGACACAATTAGATATTACCTTACGAAACTATCTTCCAGAAAGCAAACAAGAACAGAGTAAGAAACTGTCACAAGGGCCAGAGATTTGGCTCAGTGGTTCCAGCGCCTGCCTTGCAAGCACAAGGTCCCTGGTTCAATCCCCGGGAACCACATACAACAATACTGGGTGTGACACGCCCACTGGCAATCAGTACCTCATACCACAGATGCCGGGCTTGGTGGCTCAAGCCTGTAATCCCAGCACTCGGGAGGCAGAGGCAGGAGGATTGCTGAGTTCACGGCTTGCCTGGGCTACATAGTAAGCTCAGGGCCAGCCTGAACTACAAAGCAAGACCCTGTCTCAAAAAAAAAAAGAAATTGTCACAAAAGTAGAAAATATAAAAGCACAAAATGGGCCTGACCTGACCTGGAGGCCTGAAGTAAAACTGGAATTACTCAAGCTGAGGGAGAGTGTGAAACAGGCAGGACCAAAGATGATTCCAGAAAGAAGTGTAGTGCGAAGCGAGGGGCAGTGGCAGGTGCTACTCAACAGACTGGGACAGAAGATGCACAAATTCAAGGCTAACCTGGGCAACTTAGCAAGATACTGCCCAATTTTTTTTAATTAAAAAGGTATGGAAAATGGGATTTAACTCAGTGGTTCTGGCATCTGCCTCGCAAATGCAAGGCGCAGAGTTCCATCCCCAGGACCACATACCACAATGCAGGGTGCAGGGTGTGGTGGCTCATGCCTGTAATCCCAGCACTCAGGAGGCAGAGGCAGGAGGATTGTTGTAGTTCGAGGCTAGCCTGGGCTACATAGTGAGTTCAGGGCCAGCCTGAACTACAAAGCAAGACCCTGACTCAGAAAAAAAAAAGGTATGGAAATATAGTTTAGTGGTAGAGTCTTTACCTGCCATGTATCAGTCCCTGGGTTCAATCATTAATACCAACCTTCCCCGAGTGTGCTGAAAGGGAACCAAACCATAGCACTCATAAAATGAAAATCCACAAGTTTAAGTAAGCTCACTTCAGTGCCCACATTCAAATCCTAGCCACATCACTTTGGCTGAGTCATCTCTTCAAGTCCCTCTCCTGAAGAGAGACACAAACATATCTGTCCAAGGGTTGAAATGATTCTGAGAAATCAGTCATGTAAAGGCTTTGTGTGCCTTATGCTTACATCCCCAGTAAGTTACCTATTGTAAGTACAGGGCAAGTTGTGTGTGCTGGTACACACCTGTGATCCCAGAATGCTGGCAGGCTGAGGCAGGAGGACTGCAAGTTCAAGCCCAGCCTGGGGAACTTAGGGATCCCGTTTTGAAAAATAAAATGGAAATGTACTTTGGTGCAAAGACCCTGGGATCAGTCTCCAGTACTATAAAATAACAATGGGGGCTAGGGATTTAGCTCAAGTGGTACCATGCCAACCTTGTATGCACAAGGGCCTGAGTTCGATCCCCAATACCTCAAAAAATAAAAATGAGTAAAATAACAATGGTAATAAATCCAATGCAGCTGGGCATGGTGGCTCATGCCTGTCATTCCAGCACTCGGGAGGCAGAGACAGGAGGACTGCTGAGTTCGAGGCTTGCCTGGGCTACATAGAGAGTTCAGGGCCAGCCTGAACTACAAAGTGAGACCCTGTCTCAAAAATAAATAAATAAATAAATAAATCCAATGCAAACCTGCTGAGGCAGAAATTACTGCATGTTAAAGGCTCTGAGAGCCTGGGATGTAGTTTATCAGTGAAGCATATGCCCATGATGTGCCAGACTCTGGGTTCAATCCCCAGTACTGCAAAAGAAAAAAAAAAGTTGGGGCCAGGGATTTAGCTCAGTGGTTTCGACGTCTGCCTCCCAAGCACAAGGTACCAAATTCTATCCCTGATACCACATACCACAGTGCTGGGCGTGGTGGCTCATCCCAGTATTTGGGAGGCAGAGGCAGAAGGATTGCTGAGTTTTAGACTTTCCTGGGCTACATAGTGAGCTCAGGGCCAGCCTGAACTACACAGCAAAATCCTGTCTCAAAAAAAAAGCTCTGAGGATTTTCAGTCAAAATTAGTTTAATGTCTCTCTTTTGTACTGTATTCCTTGTCACCGGTTATGGTGGTGCACACCTGCATGAAATACCAGAACTTGGAAGGCTGATGTAGGAGGATACCTGCAAGTTCAAACCCAACCTGGATAACGAGTTGAATCAATCAGACTGAATCAATCAGTTGAATCAAATGTGTTGAACTCAATTAGAACACGGCCATCTTGAATTACAGAGCAAGACTAAAAGCAAATACTTCTTGTCATACTTGGGTGGGCCCAAGGTAAGCAGTTACCAGCCTCCCGCTGGTACTGCGGTCCTGTTTCATCCAGACCCCCAGACTGGTGAATCCTCAGTCCCACTTTCCTCCTGGGACAAGCTCAGCCCCACAAGCCCCTCCTCTTTGAACACTCAGACCTTCTGGCTTTCACAGCATGCCCTCTGCCAACTGTGTGCCTGTCTGCTTCCCATCCGTCTTCATTCCCAGGCTGGGAGGGCCATTCTGAGCTGTTCAGATGACTCTGAACGCAGAGGTGCTCAGCAATTACTCCCTGGCTGTCCCTCCTCAACACCCAGGCCTTGGTCTGGAGACCCAGCCAGCCACTCAGCCTTCTTGCCCAGACCTTCCAGAGAATCAGGTTCCCTCACCTCGAAGCTTTTGTCCAGGTTCCAAGTGGCAGGAGAACCCAAAATCTGAGAGTCGGATCTGCATATTGTCATCTAAGAGAATATTCTCAGGCTTCAGGTCTCGATGCACAATGTTGTTGACATGGAGAAAACTCACTGCTTCCAGCAGAGACCTCATGATGGACCTAGGGGAGGTGCATGCTCCTAGTCCACTTCTTCTTGCCTGCCTGCCCCCGTCCCTCCAGGGCCACAGGCTCAGCCATTACCTGGTCTCCTTCTCCGAGAGGGCCACCTTCTCCGTGAGGTAGTCAAACAGCTCTCCCTTCCGCATCCTGAGGAACAGCAGGGCACAGGTGGCAGACAACCCCAAGGCAGGGCTGAGAAAACGAGCCAGGCTCATATAAAGTATCACAGAAGTGGGCAGTTGGGAGACTCCTGGGGGATGTGCCCAGGGCCTACCAGGGTGGGGAGCAGAATACTCCAAGTGGGCAGCACAGCACCAAGATGCCAGGGCAGGGCCAGTGCCTGACCTGTCCCACCGTGCCATGATCTGGCTCTTTCCCAAGAGTAAGTGGCTTCTGGAGAATAACCCTGAAAAATTCCTCTTACACTGAAATTGTAGCTAGGACTCAGTGTCAACCCTCCAGCAGTCACTGCCCCACACAGCTGCTCCAAGGTGCACTAGGCATTCCCTACTCGCCTTGGTACTGAAGGCCATTTCGGGAAATATTCTGAAGGGGTCAAGGATTTTCTTTCTCAATGGCCTCTTAAATCTTTGGTATTCAAGTCATTCTCTTTGAAATTGTTTTGAATGATTACATAACATCTGGTATTCAGATTTAGACAAGCCAGAAAAACTACCAAAGGGCAGAGAAAGCACAAGAGACCAGTGAGTATGGAGGTATTTTATATATGGTCCGTTCATTGTTGAGCTCCATGGGGACTGGGGTCACAATTACTCAATCAGAACATGTATGGAGAAGGCCAGTGCTAGGGGGCCAGCAGAGGCAACAAACAGCCCAGGCTGTAGCAGGGTGGTCTCCAGTCCCCCAAGCTGCATGGTGGGGCAACACATGGAGGTGAGGCAAGGCCTCTCGGCCAGGTGGGTACTCACAAATCAAACACCAGGAACATGAAGCTAGAAGACTCGTAGGAATCGATGAGTGTGACTAGAGAGAGAGAGAGAAGCAGAACCACCAATGGCTACTACCGGGGAGGGAAGAGAACCCCAAGACCCAAGGCACATTTCTGAGGCAAAACAGAGCCAGGAGGAGGGAGCAGTCATGTGCAGGACCAGGAGCCAGTGGGGTTGTCAGCTAACAGGAGCAGAGAACGGAGCCTCACTGATGTGGGGGTGGCCGGCGACCTGGCGAAGGATGTGAGTTTCTCGTCGTGTGGCTTCCCGCACCTCCTCCAGCTGTTCAGGGCTCAGCCGTTCAGCTGTCACCTCCATGATCTTCACTGCAAACTCATCACCAGTGGCTCGATGAATGCAACGGCGGACCACAGAGCTCACGCCTCTGCCATACCAGACAATACCACAAGTCAGGGCTTTCTGTCCTCCACTTTTAAACAAAAGGGAGCCTTAGCATCCTCATGCTGGTTTTGCCAAACTCTGATGACCCACCTGGATAAGACAACCATCACAGGAACCTACCCTGGCCTCAGGAACCTGGGCACCCAGAAAGGCAGGCAGGGGCTGGATTTGAACCCATCTAACACTCCTGCCAGTTAGCCCGAGGCAAGTCCTTCCCACACTAAGGCCCAGAAAGCAGCCTTCTGCTGGAAAGGGGAATAAATGAGTCTCACTCTGTATTTCACTGACACTTCCCTTATTAATCCAGGAAATCCCAAAGCGCCCCATTAACACTTCAGCTGTGGGAAGTGTCAAAAATATGCACCCTTGGGGTGGGAGACCAAAGCTGACAATTACATCTTAGCTGACCTCCACATAACCAAAAGTGGAAGGTTTCTGGACTTGAGTTTCTGCAGTTCTGTTTTGTTCTTGACACAGGGCTAGGATCTCAGTGCTTCAGTGTGGTCTTAAACTCACTGTGCAGCCCAGGCTGGCTCTAAACTCATTGCAATCCTCCTGCCTTAGTCTCTAGAGTGTTGGGATGAAGGCCTGCAACACTGTGCCCAGCTCATTTCTGTAATTCTTTTTTTTTTTTTTTGAGACAGGGTCTCGCTTTGTAGTTCAGGCTGGCTCTCAGCTCACTATGTAGCCCAGGCAAGCCTCGAACTCAGCAATCCTCCTGCCTCTGCCTCCCGAGTGCTGGGATTACAGGTGTGAGCCACCACGCCCAGCACTGTGGTATGTGGTATTGATTGCTGGTGGGCATAAGTCTCCACACCCAGCATTGTATGTGGTTACGGGGATCGAACTCCGGACCTTGCGCTTGCGAGGCAGGCGCCAGAACCACTGAGCTAACCCTCCGGCCCTCATTTCTGTAATTCTGAAAGGTAACCAGCAGGACCTTGGAGGGATGTTGAGAGGCATTAATGAGGTGACTGGGAAAGGCCCCTTGGCTTTGGGACTTCCTTGCTTGAACTTTGTCTTCAACACCACTGGATCCTGCAATTACCTCAGGCTCAGGTCCAAACACTTACAGGATCTTACCTCAAACCACATTTCTTAGGCTGGTTCCTGGGGTGTTTTGCAAGACTATATGACTCAGTTCTGCTACAAACTCTGGTCTCATGGCTGTAACCCTTGTTTGGGACAGTCTCCCACATCTCTGGTCAAACCAAGGAACACTGTCTACTGACTCTCAAGCCAAATGTTTGTCTCAGGTGGGACAGGAGCTCTGCAGCTGGCGTGAGGCAGACCACTTCCTACCATCTTCCTCTTGGCAAAGTTTGTGTGACTCTTACAGTTTTAATTTTTTGTCCAACTACTAAGAGCATCTGAATCTAAGCCCCATGGTTAATTATCATTCATTTTGTTGTTGTTATTGTTTGTTTGTAATGCTGGGGCTGAATCCAGGGCCTCATACTGGGAGCTTCATCTTTAGTCCTTAATTACTGTTCTACTTACCTTTAATGAGCCTCTACCAAGTACGTGGATCCCCCTTTATTAGTCTCCAAACTCTGTGGCCCCTCAGAATTCCAAACTGCACTCCCTTTACCCCCCAGTCCTCCCCCTCCTCTGTAATTCCTTCCAGTCCTAGGAGCTTTAAATACCTACTCCACAGAAATGTGTCCCACCATCATGTCTCAATCCTCGATTTTTCTCTAGAATTCCCAATTTCAACTACTTTCCTGAGATGTTCACATAATATATAAATAGTCACACCCTGTTTTCCTGGGCTTAGCAGCATTTGACACAGCAGACAATGATAATCTTTTTTGAAGGTAGCAGGTATTGAACTCAGGACCTTGTATTTGCTGTGCTTACCAGACTAGCATTGCATGTTGCTCTTTTTTAGTTTTTAGCTCACAGATGGCATCTTTTTTTTTTTTTTTTATTTAAGACAAGTCTCGCTTTGTAGTTCAGACTGGGCCTGAGCTCACTATGCAGCCCAGGCAAGCCTCAAACTCAGCAAACCTCGTGCCTGTGCTGGGATGATAGGCCTGAGCCACCAAGCCCAGAATTGTAGTATGTGGTACTGATTGCTGCTGGGCATGAGTCACCACACCCAGCATTGTTGTTTGTGGTTACAAGGATCAGAACCAAAGACCTTAAGTTTGCAAGGCACGTGCAGGAACCACTGAGATAAATCTCTGGCCTAGATGGAATCTTCTTAGTCTCCCTTGCTGGCTCTTTCTCTGAAAGGCCCCCAAATGGTTACATGCCTAGACTCCATTCACTTCCTATACTCTCTCCCCCAGTCACTAGCTATAAGATGGTTCCTCCCAAATGTATAGCTCTCATTCAGCTTATGAAATCTACAGAGCACTATCTGGTCTCTAAGCTTTCATTATTGCTCCTTTCCTATCCATTCTCTTTACACAAAAGGCAGAAAAACTTTTTTTTTTTTTTTTTTTTTGAGACAGGGTCTCGCTTTGTAGTTCAGGCTTACTATGTAGCCCAGGCAAACTTCGAACTCAGCAGTCCTCCTGTCTCTGCCTCCCAAGTGCTGGGATTACAGGCGAGAGCCACCACACCCAGCACTGTGGTATGTGGTATTGATTGCTGGTGGGCATGAGTCTCCACACCCAGCATTGTATGTGGTTGAGCCACCACACCTGGCACTGTGGTATGTGGTATTGTTTGCTGGCAGGCGTGAGTCTCCACACCCAGCATTGTATGTGGTTACCGGGGGATCAAACTCAGGACCTTGAGTTTGCAAGGTAGGCACCAGGAACCACTGAGCTAATCCTCTGGTCCCAGGAAAACTTTTTTTAAAAATGTATCAAAGAGCTAGAGATTTAGCTCAGTGGTTCCGGCTCCTGCCTCACAAGCACAAGGTCCTGAGTTAGATCCTGGAAACCACATACAACAACGATGGACCTGGTGACTCATGCCCACCAACAATCAGTACCACATACCACAATGCCAGGTGTGGCTCACGCCTGTAATCCTAGCATTTGGGAGGCAGAGGCAGGAGGATTGCTGAGTTTGAGGCTTGCCTGAGCTACATAGTGAGCAGCTCAGGGCCAGCCTGAAACTACAAAGCGAGACTCTGTCTCAAAGGAAAGAAAAAAAAAATTAAAAGGACCGAAGATTTAGCTCAGTGGTTTTGGCATCTGTCTCACAAATGCAAGTTCCCAAATTGGATCCCCAGTAACCACATACCACAATGCCAGTCATGGTGGCTCAGGCCTGTCATCCCAACACTTGGGAGGAAGAGACAGGAGCACTGCTGAGTTCGAGGCTTACCTGGCATACAGAGTGAGTTCAGGTTCAGCCTGAACTACAAAGCGAGACCCTGTCTCAAAAACCTAAAAACAACAAACAAAAAAACTCTAACCTGTATTCATTTCTCCAAGTTAATTTCTTTCACCTTTTCCCATTCTTAATGCATTCTAGCTATTGTCGGAGTTTCTATGCTTACTGCCCCCTCTGCTGAGTACAGCAGGATATCTCAGCTCAGGATCCCATCATTCTCACCCTTCAAATGTTACCTCAAAACTTTTAGGGCCGGAGATTTAGCTCAGTGGTTCCAGAGCCTGCCTCACAAGCACAAGTCCCTGAATTCAATCCTGGTAACCACATACAATGCTGGACGTGGTGGCTCGTGCCTGTAATCCCAGCACTCGGGAGGCAGGCAGGAGGATTGCTGAGTTCCAGGCTTGCCTGGGCTACATAGTGAGCTGAGGGCCAGCCTGAACTACAAAGCAAGATTCTGTCTCAAAAAAAAAAAAAAACTTTTATATTTTGGCATGGGGTGTAATTCAGTGTGGTACAGGGCTTGACTACACACAAAGCCTTGGATTTGACTCCTCAAAACACTAGGTTTCTTCAGAGGTTTTCCTAGGGCTCCGTTTTATTATTATCGTTCTACTGCCTAGCTTATTTTCTCATTAGCACTTACCATGATCTTTTTTTCGTACCAGGGATTGAACTAGGGACCTTGAATTTTTGAGACATACACTGGTACCACAGAGCTAAATCCCTGGCTTTTTATTTTGTCTGCTTGTTTCTGTTGTTAGCATGTGAACTGCAGGACAGAAATCTTAGGGCTTCTGCCACCCTCACTATAGCACAACATAACCCGTGTGCTTTGGAAACCTCTGATGAATAAATGTATCTGCTACTCACTGTACAGGTGAAGCTTTCTTCTGTTCTCTATGTCCTGAACTCTGCTCATACTTGAACACCCAGTCTAAAGATCACAGCTTCTGGGAAGTGGAGTTTTCTAGGGATCCCCCTCCCACTGCCATGCATCTAGTCTGGTTCTTTCTCAGTCACTTCACCCGCAGTGCCTCTGGAGCACAGACATCTTCTCTGCCTTCCCCTCGTGTAGCTTTGTGTTTAGCCCATAGTTGGTGCTCCGAGCCTCTTTCCTGAATACATAAATGAACGACTTTGTGGAAAAACGGGAGTTAACCCAGTCTAGTCAGTCACCAAATGTACTCCACTGATCACTGACCTCTCCCATCTATCCACCCACAGATGCAACCATATATTCTGGCTAGGATCCGAACTCTCCAGAGTTCCTTTCCGGGCTGCAGCCTCACCTGCCAATGACGTCCTTAGGGTCGTACTTCTGGTAAAACTCCTTGGCCGCGGCCCAGTCAGGCAGCTCATCCTCCGGCCCCACGTCCAGAGTCATTCTGAGTGAGGTGGGGGCCTCTGAGGAGGAAACGGATGGCAATGAGGGAAGGGAGGCCCACGGGATCTGAGATACACATCGCTGCCCCCGGAGGCACAAACCCTGCGGCTGGGGCGCCAGGGTACTGGGGGATGGGATGGGGCAGGGAAAGGTCGGGACTGGGGAGACCTCACAGAAGGGCCTGGGGAGGAGGGGGTAGGGCGGGGGTCAGGAGAGGGGTAAGGAAAAGGTGGTCAGGAAAAAGGGGAAAGTGGTAAGGGGCAAGTGGCTGTTGCCGCGCAGGCGCACTTGGCGGAGCGGTGTGAGGTGCGGGGTACCGTGCAGGCTCACCCGCTGGAGCAGGCAATCAGGATTCAGGGGAGATGCGAGGTCTCGAGGGACCGGGTTTGTGTTACTGCCGGTTGCTTTACTTCTGCCGTGCCGGCGATAATTTACGGGTCCTGTCAACCAATGGTCTGTGCCGCCGGAAGACTTCCGTTTAGAAAGTCTTCCGATTGGAGACAAATGGTCCAATAGGAAGCCAAGAATTCCTATGGTGAGCGTGGGCATGCCACTCGAAATTATCAAAACCGCGACCATGGGGTGGGTCTTCAGGTACAGCCAATCAACGTACGTCATCTGCCGCAGAGGGCGGAACCTGGGTCAAAGGTGTTGGAGAAATAGCATCGAATCCGGAAGTTAGGTTTACTGGGAAGCGTAAATGCGCGTCAGCCGCCAAGTAGGATTCCGTTCAATCTCCGGTTCGCGGACTCCTCTCTTCCTAGCGTCTCTATCTTAATTCTAGTCTTTTAGCAGCCTGCTCCAATAAACTACTGATGGGGCAGCTTCCTGCCCGTAAAACAACTTAGGCGCGAGTCGGAGATTTAGCTCAGTGGGTTCCAGCGCCTGCCTAGCAACCCAAGGTCCCTGATTGGATCCCGATCCTGGTACCATGTTATACTGGGCATGATGACTCACACCCACCAGCAATCACACACACACGCCACAGTGCTGGCCGTGGTGACTCAGGAGGACTGCTGAGTTCGAGGCTTGCCTGGGCTACATGGTGAGGTCAGGGCCAGCTTGAACTACCCTGTCTCAAAAACAAAACAAACAAACAGAAAACCTTTGGCGCACGCAGCTCAGGGCTCGCTTGGGGGATTTGTATGGCCAGAAGCATACATGCTGTCCTGTGGCCCTTTCCTGTTCAGTATTTCTACAGCCAGTGCTACCATCTAGATTTATACACGTTCCCTGTAACACATGCACACGTACCCAAAACCCTGGGAATGTATCAACCTTACCCAGCTCTACAACCACCAGATTTTAAAATTCACAGGAGGACCGGGATTTAACTCACTGTCTCCGGCGTTTGCCTGGACAGCAGCAAGGTCCTGAGTTTGATCCCTGGTACCACGTATCACAATGTTAAAATTAACAGGAGTGACTTCAAAACCAGTTAAGCCCTGGCACTCAACCTGATCATACAACAAATATTTGTTGTGTGTCTATGGCCTAGGGTCTGGACAAAGAGCAGTAAAAAACAACAACAACAACAAAAAAAACACACCATACCCTTGAGTTTGTGATCCAGCAAAAGAACAGAGTGAAGCAGTATTTTTTTCCTTGGGAGTGGGGATAGAACTCAGGACCTTGTGTTTGTGAGGAAGGCATGGTGCCACTAAGCTAAATCACTACACTCTTGAACTACAATTTCAATCGCTACTAGCTTAGAAATTTCCCTTTGGGAGTATAACCACATAAAGGGAGAAAAATGAATCCATATAACTTTTTAGGGACTACTTTGGCTTTCTAGTAATATAAAGACAGAACTGGAAAGATTCATAAAGTTTTGTTGTTTGGTAGTATAATGGGATAATCATCTTAGAACAGTAAACTAAACATGTTAATGTAGTTGGAAGCCAAGGTTCTTATTGTAGGAAGACAGACTCTGGTATAGACTCTGGTATAGAGACTCTGGTATATATTCAGAGGTTTACTGTGTTATAGGAGGGGAAGGACCCTATGATTGATTGCAATTAGAGGAAGATTAAAATGGATTTAAAATGAAAAAAAAAGTTTTCTAGCTCTGGCCTCTAAAATGGCCCATAAGAATGAACATATCTACCACCTAGATACCAACTTTAAGTAACAATCCCCAACAAGAGAACTATGGCTCTTGGGAGAAAGAGGCAGCGTCCAGATTGCAGGAGGGAAAGTATGGGATGAGTGGAGCAATGAGTGCTGAAAATAAAGAATGAATTAAAAAAAGGAAAGAAGGATGGGCCAGAGATTTAGCTCAGTGGTTCCAGCACCTGCCTAGCAAGTGCAAGGTTCCTGGTTCAATCCCTGGTAACCACATACAATACCGGGTATGGTGACATGCCCACCAGCAATCAGTACCACACACCACAATTCCAGGCATGGTGGCTCACACCTGTAATCCCAGCACTTGGGAGGCAGAAGAAGGAGAATTGCTGAGTTCAAGGCTTACCTGGCTACATAGTGAGCTCAGGGCAAGCCCGAACTACAAAGCAAGATCCTGCCTCAAAAACACAAAAACAAAAAACACCTAATGAGGCAGTATGTAACAAGAATACATATGAATGAGGCTGAAGGTGTAGTTCAGTAGTAGAGGCCTTTCCTGACAGGTGAGAGGGTATGGGCTTGATCTCCAGTATCACGAGGAAAAAAAAAAGATTCCATCTATATAAAGTTCAAATACAGAATTATCCTACATTGTCAGAATGACAGCCTGTGGGAAGAGTGATCAGGAGGGTATAGAAACAGCATCAGAGTGCTGGCAATGGTCAGTTTCTTGAAGCCTGTCTATTCAGAGGTTTACTGTGTGTTAATCTGAGCTGCATTGTTTAGGTGCTTTTCTTTGTGATACATTTCACATAAAAAGTAATTAAAGGGCCGGAGGATTAGCTTAGTGGTTCTTGTGTGCCTGCCTCCCAAGCACAAGGTCCTGAGTTCAATCCCCAGCAACTACATACAATGCTAGGCATGGAGACTCACGCCCACCAACAATCAATACCACATACCACAGTGCTGGTGGTGGCTCATGTCTGTAATCCCAGCACTCGGGAGGCAGAGACAGGAGAATTGCGGAGTTCCAGGTTTGCCTGGGCTACATAGTGAGCTCAATGCCACCAGCCTGGACTACAAAGCAAGACACTGTCTCGAAAAAAAAAAAAAATTAAAATAGCCAGGCATGGTGGCTCACACCTGTAATCCCAGCACTTGGGAGGCAGAGGCAGGAATATTGCTGAGTTCAAGGCTTGCCTGGGCTACACAGTGAGCTCAGGGCCAGCCTGAATTACAATGTGAGACCATCTCAAAAAAAAAAAAAAAAGAAATTACTTAAAATATGATGAAGGCCAGGATTATCCATATTAAAATTCACATAAGTTGGGCTGGAGGGTTAGCTCAGAGGTTCCGGCGCATGCCTCGCAAGCGCAAGGTCCTGAGTTCGATCCCCAGAAACCACATACAATGCTGGGCGTGGAGACTCACGCCCACCAGCAATCAATACCACATACCACAGTGTGGGGCGTGGTGGCTCACGCCTGTCATCCCAGCACTCAGGAGGCAGAGACAGGCGGATTGCTGAGTTCCAGGCTTGCCTGGGCTACATAGTGAGCTCAGAGCCAGCCTGAACTACAAAGCGAGACCCTGTCTCAAAAAAACAAACAAACAAACAAAAAAATTCACATAAGTATACAAATGTCCATATACAGAGAGGTGTTACTATTACCCAAACCTTTTACTTCTCTCAACTCTGGAGCCAAACTTTCTGGATTGAATCCAGTTCTGCCATGCACCAGTTGACTGAATGTGTGCAAATCTGTGCCCATTTCTTCAGCTATAAAGGAAGAGCCTGCTGAGTGTGGTGGCTCACACCTGTAATCCCAGCATAAAGCAGCTGAGGCAGGAGTGTTGGCACAAGTTTGAGGCCACCCTGGGCTGCACAGTCATTTCAAACACAGCCTGAATGACATAGCAAGACTCTGTTTTAAAAAAAAAAAAAAAAAGCAAAGAAGCTACAACTGAATAATTATGGGAACTGAGGAAAAAATATAAATTAGAGGGCCGGAGGGTTAGCTCAGTGGTTCCAGTGCCTGCCTCGCAAGCACAAGGTCCTGAGTTCGATCCCCAGTAACCACATACAATGCTGGGCATGGAGACTCACGCCCACCAACAATACCGCATACCACAGTGCTGGGTGTGGTGGCTCACGCCTATAATCCCAGCACTCGGGAGGCAAAGGCAGGAGGATTGCTGAGTTCCAGGTTTGCCTGGGCTACATAGTGAGCTCAGAGCCAGCCTGAACTACAAAGCGAGATCCAGTCTCAAAAAAAATAAAAATAAAAATAAAAATAAAATATATATATATATTTATATAAACACACAGCTTGATGTAAATACCCAAGTAAATAGCTCTGCTACTATACAACCTCTCCTACAACACTACAGCAGGGTTTCTCCTGATGTGTAAGGGAAAAACTAGATTTTCCTAGGAAGGGAAACTTGCAGAAGAAAAAAATTTTCTTCCTAGAGCCAGAGAGCAGCTGCAGGCTTCTCCCATCAGTCAGATGTCCAAAGGCCCAGGGGAAAGCAGGGAGAGAATAATTAGACCAGAGCACTGCAACACCAAAGGAGGTTTTTATTACAAAACAAATGCTAATAAAATTAGGCCTCGTCTTTAGCCTCTTGTCTGGAGACCCTTAGGATGGAGTGAAGCAGGGTGGACAGAGTACAGGCTAACTGGTCACCCCTTCCCTGTCTCAGCTGCTGCTCTACTGTTAAAAGGCTAGAAGAGCTCTTCCAAAGGCCCTGGAGAGCGGCCCATCTTCCAACCAAGAGTACAACTGCCATCACCATAAACTTAGCAATGTCACATGTCGGATCCAGAAGTCTTGGCTGTCACTCAGCCTGAGCAACAGTGTAGGAAATCAGCCACAGCAGCCCAGGACACAGAACAAGGACAGCAAGCCAGACCGCAAAGCTGGCCAGGATGAACCTCCGTGACTGGGCCCCCCAGTGCGCTGCCTTCTCGCATCGGCCTGCCTTATGGTGCTCTTCCGCCTGTGGGGGCAGTTCTTGGTTAGGTTCTTCCTTGCTTCTGCCCCACAAGCACCCAATGGCCCACTCTCTTCCTGTCTGTTACAACTCAAACCTCATATTCACTTCTTCCTCCTTTTCTGTTTTTTTAAAAAATCTTTATTGGTATAATATACATACACATCACGATTATGCTCAACATTGAAAACCTGTACCAGTATATGACATGACTTAATTTTCATTTTACCTTTCCTGTTTCTTACACCTCATCTCCAAAAATAGGAACTTTTTTTTTTGAGACAGGGTCTCACTTTGCAGTTCAGGCTGGCCCTGAGCTCACTATGTAGCTCAGGCGAGCCTCAAACGCAGCAATCCTCCTGCCTCTTCCTCCTGAATGCTGGGATTACAGGTGTGAGCCACCACGCCCGGCACTATGGTATTGATTGTTGGTGGGCCTGAGTCTCCACACCCAGCATTCTATGTGGTTACCGGGGACTGAACTCAGGACCTTGCACTTGCAAGGCAGGCGCTGTGAACCACTGAGCCAAATCTCCAGCCCAAAGGAACTAATTTTTATCCCAACTACTTCTCAGAGTGGCCAGTTAGCTCTCAAGACAACACATAAGAAGCCCAGCATGATGGCACAGGCTTGTCATCCTAGCATACTAGAAGGCTAAGGCAAGACTGCTATAAATTCAAGGCCAGCCTGGGCTCCACAGTGAGTTGAAGGCCAGTCTAGACTACATAGCAAGACTTTGTCTCAAAACAAATATTATACCTAAGAAAGTGCTTTACAAACCCAGCATGCTCAGCATCCAGGCTGAGGCAAGAGGGCTGGCGTAAGTTTGAGACATGACTGGGATATATAATGAGCTGTAAGCTGGACTTGGACTACACAGCAAGACTCTGGCTCAAAAAAATAAAACAAAAGGGGGCTGGGGATTTAGCTCAGTGGTTCTGGTGCCTGCTTAGCAAGCGCAAGGTCCCTGGTTCGATCCCTGGTAACCATATACAATACCACACCCAGCAATCAGTCCCACGTACCACAATGCCAGGCGTGGTGGCTCATGCTGTAATCCCAGCACAAACTTGAGTTTGAGCAGAGGCTCCAGGCTTGCCTGGGCTACATAGTGAGCTCAGCGGCAGCCTGAACACCAAAGCGAGACCCTGTCTCCAATCAATCAAAATTAAAAAATAAAATATAAAACAAAACAGAACAAAAGAAAAGGGATCAGGAATTTAGATCAGTGGTTCCAGTGCCTGTCTAGCAAGTGCAAGTACCCTGGTTCGATCCCCCGTAACCTCATGCAACAATGCTGGGCATGGTGACTCATGCCTGTAATCCCAGCACCCAGGAGGCAGAGCAGAAGGATTACTGAGTTTGAGGCTAGCCTGACCTACATAGAGAGCTCAGGGCGAGCCTGAACTACAAAGGGAGACCCTGTGTCCAAAAATAAATAAATACATAAAAATGAAACAAAAGCCAGGCATGGTGGCTTACACCTGTAATCCCAGCACTCATGAGGCAGAGGCAGGAGGATTGCTGAGTTAGAGGCTTGCCTGGGCTACACAGGCCAGCCTGAACTACAGAGCCAACCTCAAAAAAAAAAAAAAAAAAAGTGGTTTATAATTTTACCCCTTTTTTGTTTTGAGGCAGGGTCACACTATATAGCTCAGGCTGACCTCCTCCTGCCTCAACCTTTGGAGCGCTGGGATTACAGGTGTGTACCAACACACCTAGTTCATTCTTTACTACCTAATCCAGAGTCAGTCAGAAGTCAGAATTTTTTTTTTTTTTTTTTTGGTGGTACCGGGGATCGAATTTGGGCCCTTCTGCTTTCAAGGTAGGCATGGTACCACTTGAACTAAATCCCCAGCCCCAGAATTGTTATTTTCAAAAACAGGCTCTCACTGTGTTCATCTGGTGATCTTCCTACTTCACCCTCCCAAATGCTAGGCTAACAGGTGTGGTATGCCTGGCTAGCAGAATTTGGAATTGATATTTTTGGTAGGGGAACTGAATTCAAGGCCTCACACTTGCCAGGCAGGCACTGTACCACCGAGCTACATCCTCAGCCTGAACTGATTTATTTTTGATTCATGTCCCATCAGACCCAAGGTTTATAGCTCAGTGGAGATCATTTTCTCATCATTAGGGAGCCTTATGATTGACTCTAATAAAAATCTTTTTTTTGGGGGGACAGGGTCTCACTTTGTTGTTCAGGCTGACCCTGAGCTCACTATGTAGCCCAGGCAAGCCTCAAATTCAGCAATCCTCCTGCCTCTGCCTCCTGAGTGCTGGGATTACAGGTGTGAGCCACCATGCCCGGCACTGTGGTATGTGTACTGATTGCTGGTGGGCATGAGCCACAATGCCCATCATTGTTGTATGTGGTTACCAGGATCAAACTCAGGACCTTGTGCTTGCGAGGCAGGCGCCGGAACCACTGAGCTAAGTCTCTGGCCCAAAACCATTATTTTAATTTTATTTTTTTTAGACAGGGTCTCGCTTTGTAGTTCAGGCTGGCTCTGAGCTCACTATGTAGCCTAGGCAAGCTTCGAACTCAGCAATCCTCCTGTCTCTGCCTCCCGAGTGCTGGATTACAGGCATGAGCCACCACGCCCGGCACTGTGGTATGTGGTATTGATGGCTGGTGGGCATGAGTCTCCACGCCCAGCATTGTACGTGGTTGCCAGGGATCAAACTCAGGACCTTGTGCTTGCGAGACAGGCACCAGAACCACTGAGCTAACCCTCCAGCCCCAAAACCATTATTTTTTTGAGACAAGGTCTCACTATCCAGTTCAGGCTGGCTACAAATTTGGCAACCTTCCTGCCTCAGTCTCCCAGGGTGCTGAGATTATAGATGTGCACCACCCACAACCAATTTAAGAGCCAGCAATTTTTCTGGTGATTTTTCTTTGTGATTTTTTGGGGGGTGGGGCTGGGGATAGAATCCAGGACCTTGCAAGTGTTAGACAAGCTTACCCTGGCACTGAACTCCCATCATGAGTTTGTTAAAAACATTAACTAGCTGGGCCAAGGATGTAGTTCCACAGTGCCCTGCCTGCCTGGCAGGGGCAAGGTTCTGAATTTGATCTCAGTACTAGGGAAAAAAACCAAAAACATCCAGGGTCAGCTGTGGTGGTGAATACCTATAACCTCAGCACTTGGAAGGGTAAACCAGGAGTATCACTGTGAATTCGAAGACAGTCTGAGAGCCAGTGAGAGTTCAAGGGCAGCCAAAACTATACAGCGAGGCTCTGTGTCAAAACAAAAATATATCTAGAGGTGAGAAAATTCCAGGATGTTTAGATTAGCCTATGTAATCTTTCAAGGGGTACAGGTGTGCATTGGGGATGTAGCTCAGCCAAAGAACACTTGACTAACACATATAATGGCCTAGGTTCAATGGCCAGCCTCTTTTTGATAAAATAAATAAAAAGCAAAAGGTGGGGCCGGAGATTTAGCTCAGTGGTTCCGGCACCTGCCTCGCAAGCACAAAGTCCTGAGTTAAATTCTGTTAAGCACATACAACAATGCTGGGCGTGATGACTCCATGCCCACCAGCAATAAGTACCATATACCACAGTGCCAGGTATGGCGGCTCACGTCTGTAATCCCAGCACTCAGGAGGCAGAGACAGGAGGATTGCTGAGTTTGAGGCTTGCCTGGGCTACAGTGAGCTCAGGGCCAGCCTGAACTACAAACCGAGACCCTGTCTCCAAAAAAAAACTGAAACCCTTTCAAAGACCCCACTGCTTCTTCCAGACTTTTTTTTGAGACAGGGTTTCGGGTTATAGTTCATGCTGGCTCTGAGCTCACTGTGTAGCCCTGGCTAGCCTCAAACGCAGCAATCCTCCTGCCTCCGCATCCCGAGTGATGGGATGACAGGCGTGACCTACCATGCCCCACTTCCCAGACTTTTTTTTTTTGGAGACAGGTTCTTAGTTTGTAGTTCAGACTGGCCCTGAGCTTACTATGTAGAACAAGTAAGCCTAGAACTCAGTAATCCGCCTGTCTCTGCCTCCATAGTGGTGGGATTACAGGCATGAGCCACCACGCCCAGCACTGTGGTATGTGGTATTGATTGCTGGTGGGCATGAGTCGCCACGCCCAGCACTGTATGTGGTTACTGGGGATCAAACTCAGGACCTTGCATTTGCGAGGCAGGCACCAGAACCACTGAGCTAAATCTCCAGCCCCCCAGACTCTTTTTTTATTTCTTTTTCAAAATGGAGTCTCACTATGTAGTCCAAACTGGGCTTGAGCTCCTGGCAAGCCCAGTGCTGGGATTACAGGTGCACACCATCACATGCCTCTTTCCACACTCTTAGAGGTAACTCTTATTGTTGCTCAGCTGCCTTCAGTCCACCTTCCATGTAGGCCTTGACAGTGGATCTTTCTGAAATACAGACCTGACCGTGTCAATCTGTCCTGCAAAAACTTTCAAGGATTCCCCAGTACTTTCAAGATAAAGTCAAAATTCCTATGCCCAGAATTAGAGACCCTCTGTACTCGGGACCCTCTGACTTTGTTCTCTGGAGGTTAGCTATGTGCAACAGTGCAGGTCTTGTCAGAGGGGCCTTTCCCTCACTGTTCTCTCTCCCTTGGAATCTTCCCAGTCTCCTATGCTACACACCACCTTGCTCCTGGGCTCCTGAGTACCCTGTGCTTCCTATACCATGACACTCTGAGCTACATCCCACTAGTAATTATTTTCATGGCCAACTCTTACATAGATCAAGTCCTTGGGCAGCAAGAACCCTACTTTGCTCTTACTCTGCTACTAGGCCCAGACACATAACTTAATCAATGTAAGCCAGGTCAGATACTCAAGACTTATACCCAGCCCCATTCCCACAGAAACTGTATTCCTCACCTTGATGGCAAACACAAGAGCCAAGATTCCCAGGCAAGAGCAGCCACAGATAATGCTAGTAACTGCCAAGCAGCAGAGGCGGAGCCAGCAACAGCGGATGGGGGATGGAGAATGAGCAGCTGCCATGTTGCTCACCACAATCTCCACTGCTTTCTCCTCGTCCTCCATCACCTGTGGGCGACATAGTCAAGGTACTTGTAAGCCCAACAAATGAACCCTTGACCAGGCTTGCTGACTCCACCCCTCTCAGAGCCCTGCATTTTCATGGCCTAGCTCAACTCTTGGGAATTCCTCTAGTGATTCAGACCAAGAGAGGATACTTGCACTAGAATGCTTTTCCTTCAGTTTAAATTTTTCAGTCTTTGAGGCAAGGAAATATATATCTATTACTGGTATGAAAAGTGCAATTGAGAAGCAGGAGATACAGGATCTTAAACACTAAAAACCAGCACACCTGTAATGTCAGCACTCCCAGCACTTGAGAGGCAGAGGAAGGAGACTGCCTTGAGTTTAGAGGCTAGCCTGGACTACCTGAGTTCAGGGTCAGCTTAAACTACAAAAGGGGACCCTGGAGGGGAGGGG
>PVIC010015852.1:0-34652 GCA_004025085.1 Thryonomys swinderianus
TCTCTCCCTCTCACCCCTCCTTCCCTCTTTTCCTGCCATGGACTGTTTCTCCTCTGTGACACCACTTCACCATGCTGTCCTGTCTTGGTGCCAGTTGGATTCAAACCCTGCAAACTGTGAACCAAATTAATCTCTCTTCTTTTCAGTTGCGGGTGTCGGGTGTTTTGTCTCAGTGCTAAGAAAGTAACTAAGACACTGTTATCTTGAATGTGTTAGAGTCTCATTTATCTTTCACACCTGGGAGGATAGGAAACAGCGGGTCAGATTGGTACTGTGGTGTCTTGGTTCTTCGGCTGCTATCCAGAATCGCCACGAGAGGGCGCAATGAACCCGTTCTCTCTCACAGCGGTGTTTTTGCTTTAAATGAATTTGAAGTGGGAGAGACGAGAAATGAGAAGAGGCAGAGATTACTCTTAAGTAATTAAATTCCAACTATTTTAAATTCTGGAAGATGATCAAAAGTTCAAAATACTTTTACTTAGTGGGCTAGACAAACATAAATCCTGGAGAAATCTGAGAGTATTTGGAAACAAAATTAACATGACTGTATTTAGTGATACATATTTGGTATGGTTTTACATCCAGAACGTGTTTTCTTGCGATGACCGCATGGACACAGCTTCGACCCAGAGCAGGCACAGCTGGAGAAGTCTTCCTTCCCCTTCTGTGTTCACCTCAATTTTTCTCTTTCTGGGAATCTTCCCTGAATGGTGTCAGCACTCAGAACTAACTCTTCCCCCTCCTGAGCGTTGATAATTCTATTACACATCTGTTCATAGCATCCATATGTTGAGTGATTTTGAGGTTTCAGACACTGCCGAACTGAGGCTAATCCTGAGCTCAAAGCAACTCCAAGACCAGAGGAAATGAGAAAAAAACAAACAAACAAACAAACAAACAAAACCTAACAAAGGAAGGGGGCGCTTATGCACAGTGGTAACTTTACAGATGAGATGAATGGGCCCTGAGCTGAACTACTTTATCAAAAGGAACACAGGGGTCAGTCAGCCTCCAGTGCCTGTGAATGTTTTTCTCCTCTGAGCATGCCAATATAAATCATAGATTTTTAATTTCCTCCCAGCCTTTTGAGAATCATAGTAAATCCTCCGGTCTTATGTGTAGATGTAATTGAAGCTTATTAGTAACTCATGGGGATACATAATAATTCGACTGACTTATCTCTATGTTAAAAACTTTTGGGAAATCCTACTTGAAACAAGTGATAAAAATCTCTCATACTCCCTTTGTAAGATGTAATGATTTAGAGAACTGTTAAAAGAAACATAAAATTTGCCAAGCATAGTCATGTAAAACACAAGCATTAATTAAAACTCAGAGAGTAGTTTCCAAGACTCAGTGTGGCAATTGGCACTGGGAGAACTTCCCAGAGCAGGTTGGGTAGGATTGTTTTTAAAGGGGACAGATATTTTGCAAACAGGAGGGGGGTGAAGAGATGGACGAAGTGAGAATGGAGGGGAGGGGGCCATTGTTCGTACATAGGCCAGATCTCCCTGAGGAGTGTCGTCATGATGTACTGCAAACATGCACTAAAATTTCTTTTTAAATAAGGGCATTGGGAGAATCTCTTATGGAAATGAGGTTGAGCAAAAAAATCCCAGGGAAACCTTTATATGAAATATCATGCGGACCAGAGTTTAAAATAAAGGATGATATATTTGGACGGTCCACAGTAAATGGAAGATGACAACTAGGAAAGATCTTGGAAACAGGTGTTGTTCATTTAAAATTCATTTCATCTAAATTTTATTAGATAACATATCAGTATTTAAAGGCTCAACTTTGTCTTGAACAAAGTATATGTATAAAATGTAGACATATATACATGTAAAATATACAAAATATACATTTAAATATGGTCTTCATATATATTTGTATTTCAGTAAAGCAATAACTTGCCAGGAAATTAAAATAAAATCCAGAGCCTGAATACTTAATTATTTTATAAAGTACAAGGTAGATAATTTGAAATACACACAAGATAAGAAATTTAACATCCTCAGTAATTATACATTAGTATTCAGAGTCATAGGAAATTGAAATTCATCTTCTAAAATTATTGGTCTTATTTGCTTCAAAACCTTGGGCTGGTAGAGAGATGACAAATGTGGATGAAAAATAAGTATTATTCAAGAATCATTGTGCTTGTCAAAGGATGAATAGTATACTGGACAGGACTACATTGATTTATGTTTTTCTTTAAGTAAATGTCCTGAAAATAGATTTCAAATAATAATAAAATTATATGCCAGGCATGATGGCTCATGCCTGTAATCCTTGCACTCGGGAGGCAGAGGCAGGAGGACTGTGAGTTCAAGGCTTGCCTGGGCTACATAGTGAATTGACAGGCAGCATAAACTACAAAGTGAGACTTGTCTCAAAAAAACTTAAAAAAATTATAGGAGATAATTTTACTCACAAATATATAAATTTGTGATCAAGAATATTTTATGGAAATTAAACAGACCATAATATTATAAAACAATGATATCAATGAATTTTCTGAACACAGTTTATAATACACTCTGCTGATACAGCACATGTGTGGGAAGATTCTGATTACGTTGGTGAAGTACACAGTTTTACAATATGTGGAACATTCTTTTGTTTTGAAAACTGGTTGATCCAAGCTAGAGTTATTTTTATTGTCACTGTAGAGACAGCCAAGAGGTAATGAAAATGAAAATGTGTTTCTTTTCCTATAAATTCTCTAAAACTTTAGTTTTCATTTGTCTTCACAATCCTTTGGGTTGAATGGTAATATTTATCTAAGGAAAAACACAGAAGCATGCTATGTTGTATAGGGGAGAAAAGGAAACCAGGGTGAGTGAGTTAATGTAGAAAATACATCAGTAATTTAGAATCTTATAGAGAGGATTAGCTAGATTGCTAATATTTTGTGTGCTTGGAACTACAGACTGAGGCCTGGAGACGGCTGTCAAACTGCTCTGGGTTTACCCCGGTGAGCGCAGTGGGAACAGCTGAGTATCCCTTAGGCTCAATTCGTTACATACACAAAAAGGGAGCTAACACATTGTGCTGAAATGAAGTTACATGAAAATAATATAGATAGAGCCCAGCATGGTGACACTTGCTTATAATCCAGGCACTCTGGGAGGATGAGGCAGGAGGATAGCAGGTTTCAGCCCAGGCTAGGAAACTTAGGGACTTGGCAAAACCGTATCAGAAAGCAAAACCAAACCAAACTCAAACAAAAAAGGCTGACGATGTACTCTGAGTACAATTCTTGGATTTAACAATTAAAAATACAACACACACACACACACGTGCGCACACACACACACACACACACAAAGATAAAATAAATTGTTTCCAGAATGGCAGAGGGGTTGATTTTATAACCCTGAAAGAAGACCTAGCAAAGATTTGAAAGGCTATCCTCAGGGAAAAAAAAAAATTAAATGATACGAGACAGAATGAGAATGTCATATAGTGTTTGATTTGGGCTCTGAACTTAGTGGATTATGAGTCTGAGATGCATTTCATCCCCTTGGTCGGTGAACAGAGAAAGAAGCCATGTGTCTACGCATCTGTTGTACCTCAGTTGTTGATCTAGAGAAGAAAATGCTGATTGAAAACGTCTGAAGCTTATGTTTCTGAACACGGGGTAGACTGGATTTGTACCATAGCAAAAGCGGCAGTGAAATGATTAGGGTTTTCTTTTCTGTATCCTTGGGGGAGGGGGGAGGTGCTCATCCAGAAGAATATGAAAATAACAGTAGTCAGTAGGTTTTTGAACCAAACCAAACTATTCTTCTACTTCTTATGTTGACCTTAAGGTTTCTTATGACCCTATTCTCCTATTCTCTCTGCATCTTTATATTTCCTAATTCTATTATAACCTAAATCTTTGGTCAAATTTTGCAATGTACTGTAGTATTCTGTGAATATTTTTAAAAATTAATAAATAAATGCAAATGAGAACATCAATGAAGAATTAAGCCAAGGAATAAATAACGAGATATGTAGATTGACCAGAAGTCCTGGGAGTAATGTAAAACTATACTAATTGCATCCCAGGTTTGTGTAAAATGTAAATTTAACAGTATTACAACATTCTCCTAAGAACTTTGAGTCAAAGAAAATCATCATTTGTGTCTTCCAGATGTAAATATATACAAAGACACACACACACACCCGCCCGCGCGCGTGCACGCGTGCACCAGGTTTCTATGAGGATGTAAGAAAGAAGGTAGAATCTGACCTGCAAATGTGAGACAGCTATTATGGGATGCATGAGGTAAATTCTGATTACTAAAATAGGATAGCTTTTAATAGAAATATCTGGGAGGTTTTATGTGTGTTATTAAGTGATAGGGAGAGGATGGGTTTATTTTTGAAGCTAAAATATTTATAGAAAATTAATGGCTTCAGATTTTTCTAAGTGGATACACTGAGGAACCCATAAAGGGTGAATAATGTCACTTCATAACTTTATAAGAAATTGAAGTATCTGTTTGCTTTAGAAAATGATTTAATTCCTCAGAATAAAATCTGTTATTAGAAAATCTTTCAAACAACCAAATACTTGAGATTAATAGAGCAATACTACCACCACATAGTTCATGTATATTACGTAACATATGGGCAACATCTTATAGCCATTGTTACCTCTTGGTTATTCCTTTGTGCCATTATGGTGTGTTTTAAAAAGCTCTATCTTTTCTCTATACATGGAGTCATATTTGATTCTTTGTACCCATCACTTTCACTAGATAGACAGGTGCAATCTAAGTGGCAGAGCTCAGGCATGGCTAATGTATGCGGCTCAGGTGTGGTGACTCACACCCACCAGCAATCAGTACCACATACCACAGTGTTAGGTGTGGCGGCTCATGCCTGTCATCCCAGCACTCGGGAGGCAGAGGCAGGAGGGTTGCTGAGTTTGAGGCTAGCCTGGGCTACACAGTGAGCTCAGGGCCAGCCTGAATTACAAAGCGAGACCCTGTCTCAAAAACAAAAACAACTAGGAATAGTTCCCATTTGACCCTGCTATTCCCCTGCTGGGACATACATGAAAGAATGAAGAGCATCATATCAAGCGATATATGTGCACCCATGTTCATAGCAGCTCAGTTCGTGATAGCTAAATCTTGGAAACCACCCAAATGCCCATCAACTGGAGACTGGATAAAGAAGGTGTGGATTTTTATGAAATGAAACATTGTTTGGCTACAAAGAATGATAAATTTGAGTCATTTATACTCAAAGGGAGGTACCTTGAGGGTATGCTCATAAGTGAAATAAATAGGACACAGTTGTGCAGATACGATATCATTTCTCTAGTATGAGAAGCTGAAAAGTGTAAGGGAGGTCCAGAGTACATGGCAAATATTGTGAAATAGGAAGAATATGATCAAAGGGGAAAAGGTAAAGGGCAGGTAGGGAAAGTAAGGTTTGATGATAAAAACAAAAGAATGGAAACAAGTCATGTAGATAGGAGGTGAGAATTGTAGGGAGGACAGAAGAATGGGAAAAATTGAGAATCAAGATGTCTCAAGTAGAGGTACAAATATTCAATGCTGAATGTGATCATAATGCATATATAAAATGTATTGATAAAATCAATTAAAATTATTTTGGGTACAACTGAAATATATCTAGTGATCAGATTCATCAAATGGAGTTTGTGCCAGGTTATATCCTGATTTCTCTTTTTTTCCTGATTCGCTTCTCTCTTCAACTTCTCCTCTTTCCTTCTTTACAAGAGATTTGTTTCCACTTTTCCCTTCTTTTGCTCAAGCCCCCCCCCCCTTCCTTTTTCCCCTTCCCACTTAAACAGATGCAACTTGAGATTATATTCTTCAGTCAAATAAACTGGACACACATGTGTCCCTATCAAATTGTCTCTCTGGTGTGAGAAACTCAAAGAGCAAATAAGGACCAACATGTATAATAGATGAGATGAAACAGAAAGAAACTGTTCAAAAGGAAAGGGAGACAATTTGCTTTTTGGGAGTGATGTTCTACCACTTTTTCACTTTTGGTGCTACTCTGCAATTTTATATTTAGGGAACAATGTACTGCTTCAGTTTTTACTGTCACTGCCACAGAACATTATGAATAAAGAGGACAATAGCGATTTTTAAAAATTCTTTTGGGTATATTCCTAGCAGGGGGATAGCAGGGTCAAATGGGACCCCTAGTCCTAGTTTTCTGAGAAATCTCCATACAGGTCTCCACAGTGGTTGCACAAGAAAGACAGATGTACACCCTTGTTCATAGCAGCTCAGTTCATGATAGCTCAATCTTGGAAACAACCCAAATGCCCATCAATTGGAGAGTGGATAAAGAAGATGTGTTTTTTTTTATAAAATGGAGTATTACTCTGCCATAAAGAATGACAAGATTGATCCATTTAGGTGCAAATGGAGACATCTGGAGGAATACTAATAATTGAAATCAATAGATCACAGATAGGCAAATTCCGGATCTTCTCTTTGACATGAACCCCTGTAGATGCAGATGAGCTCTAGAAAGTATGACTGCTTTTATAGAGTGGGAAATTTCCATAGAAAATTTGGTGTGGGAATGTAATAAGGGGAAGGAATAAATATGATACAGAAAGAAAATAAAAGAGTATGTATAAAGGGGGTGGGGAGGTGTGGGCAGGTAGGGATATGGGTAAAAATGAGAGTTAACTTGTGTCATATACTGGTACAAATTCCCCAATATTATACGTGATTATGAGATGTATATAAATTGTACCAATAAAGTATTCAATTTTAAAAAAAGTACTGATTTTTTCAATTTAAAAAAAAATACTGAGTTGGAACTACAGGAGTGTGGAAGTTATTTTGTATTAAATTAGGAGCAGTCTGACAGTTATGTCCAGTACTGGCTGACTTGTTTCAGACCATTCCTCTGGCTAAAAATAATGTGAAAATTTAGAAAACAAAAATGAACAAACTGAAAACATCAAGGAGCCACAAGACTTGGAGAATTTCTGAGATCCAGAAAAAGGCAAGAAGGAGGGTAAGCCATTGTCTGGGCCATTTATTCCACCAGGCCCTTGTCCTTTATGAGGTCAGAATGGGATCTCGAGGTGCAGGACCCAAGCAGGTCTTTCTCCTGTCTCATAAAGCTTGAGACACAGAGAGATGGAGGCTAGAGACTCTCATGGAGAAGATATTCCAGTTGTTTTAAAGATCAGGGTATCAAGGTTTGATTTATATTCCCAAAGGGGTGTACTGTGGAAATAAAAGGTGGACCAGAAACTGACTTCTCTCCAAGATTTATATCTGACGTCAAATCATCTTAATCTCTGATGGAATAAAAGCAAAGAGTCACTTCTTCCAAAGCAAGCTGGAAGAAGAACATGGCACTAGCTAAAACTGTTAATTATTTTAAAGATTTTCCATAGT
This sequence comes from Thryonomys swinderianus, assembly GCA_004025085.1. Classification (NCBI taxonomy): domain Eukaryota; kingdom Metazoa; phylum Chordata; class Mammalia; order Rodentia; family Thryonomyidae; genus Thryonomys; species Thryonomys swinderianus. Next base: position 7,404 of record PVIC010015852.1, read on the forward strand.
GAATACCTGACTTAATTTTTAATCATTCATTTAAAAGAAAGAAAGAATGCCAAGTAAAGAGTGATATCAACAGATACATGTGACAGGTAGCTATTAGAGTTATCAGAGACTTTCAAGCTACTGTAATTATTGTCTTCAACTAAATAATAAGATTCAAAAATTCAGAAGAGAATAGAGACACCTCTAAGAATCAAAAGTAGAAAAAAAAGAAAGAATAAACTCAAAAGTAAAATCTCAAAGAATATATTTAAAAATATGTTAGACACAGGTGAAAAGAATATTTTTTAGCTGCAAAGCAAAAGTAACAAGAAACAAAGGGAAAGACAAAATTTGCTAAGAAAACATTCTAAAGTGGTTATAGACAGTCTTGAATGGGGAACAGTGATGTCTTAACCTTATAAAATTATTCATATAAACAAAAATACATTAATAACTCATGTCATCACTCAAAATGTTAATAAATAAATACATCACATGTAGTGCCAAAATTTTACATTAAAGTTTTAGAATGAAATTGCCTAAATAAATGCAAAGGGACTTTGCAATAATTACTAAATGACAATTTGTATAAATTCAGGTTTGGGGTGGGGGATTCAGCTCAACAGCACCATGCCTGCCTGAAAAATGCAAAGTCCTGAGTTTGAACCCTGGTACCACAAAAACAAAAACAAAAACTAAAACAATTCAGGTGACTTTGTAGGTAGGAGAAGAAGGAATGTTCCAGAAGTCTTCCAGACTCTCTGCATGCTTAAAAAGTGATAAAAGCATTCATTTGGACCTCTTTATACTCAATTGAGAGAGAGCAGTATATAAGGGTAACGCTAGTGTCAAATGGAAGGAAACAGAACCACAAAGATATTTGTCAAAAGGCTACGCTCTGAAAATCTGTGTCGTTCCAAAATGTACATATGGAAATCCTAGTTTCCAAGGCAGTTCTACTAAGAAATGGGGCTTTGAAGGAGGAAATAAGATCATGAGATCAGCACCTTCCTACATGGTTTTCATACAACATAGTCCCAAGGGAGCTGGTTATGCTTTCCATCCTGTGAGGATGCAGTGAGAGGTTATCATCTAGGAATCAGCAATCAGCCCGTTTCAGGCACCAAACCCACCTGTGCCACTCGCTGTCTTGGCTTTTCCAAGGGCCAGAGCTGTGCGAAGTGAAGATCTGCTGTTTGTGAGCCATTCAGGAGTCCGTTTGGTAACCCAGATGGGCTGAGATACAGAAGCAGAACAGAAAGAAGAAAGGGACAGAATGGGTAACCGAAATGTCTATTTTCTACGCACAGTTAAGATGGTCGAGTCAAGCCGAAGTGTATCAATAATTAAGCTAATTTTCAATGAACTATATTCCATTTAATGCAAATAGCTGAAAGTGCACACAATAAAAGGCAAATCTAATTCTAGATCCCTTGGAAAGCTGTACCTTACGTACAGTGATTATGGTGAATACCGTTATTATTAGTTCCCATGTCAAACTCGGGGGTTGGAGACCAACAGCTGCACCCTGTACTGGGGCATCCCCTTGCATACATGGAAGGGCCTCTAATAAACTCCCGCCACCTTTCCAAAAACAACAAAAAATTGGAAGTAGTTAGGTGATGGGTAATCATATCTAATGTGAGGATGAATGTCTGGATTCTATTCCCTTAATTTGGGTGATTAAGGATGCTCGACCCATTTCCAAATCTTCTGAGGGTTCAGCTGCAGTAATTTCACAACAGTGTTGTCCCTCCGATGAGTCTTATCCTCACCCCTACTTTTTGCTATATCCTTTGAAGATGCTCCCCATTAAAGCATGAGTCCACTGTCTACCTCTCATCTATTTGCAGGGTGCCCAATCTGAAATAATGAGAGAGAAGGAGTAGAAGTTGGGGTAGAAGAGTCCCACAGTAGTCTCCTGGGAAAGAGTCAACTCATCTTGTACCTAACAAATTTGCTTGTAATTTGATTTTTCTATGAATTATTCATGCATGTTCTTTGATTTTCTACATGTCATGATAATATCTACAACTAACATGACAGTCTTATACTCTAATACGTGTAATGTTTATTTTTTCCCACTCGGTAGAACTTGAGCTACAACAAAAATTGGAGAGTGGATCCGTCTTTTCTTGGCTTGTGATATTAAAAAAAAAAAAAGACTTTCAAGATTCCACAGTCAAGTACGATGCCTTCTTTTTTGCATTCCTGGAGTCTGTCTGCACGGTGCCTAATCTAAGACAAACGATCTCGTATCAGAGCAACATGTCCCTTGTGCTTAATTGTGTGTGAATGTGTTATTGTAAACTGTTTATCCTGCGTTCATTGAAGTCATCCTCTGAACTCAATCATTCTGTTGGCTGGTGAGTTACACTGATCTAAAATGTGGTTCTTACTGTCCTTGGCTAAGATACGACTATTTTGTTTCATTTGCTCACTAATATTTGCTTAGGACTTATAAGTCATATTTGTGAATAAGAGTCACCTATGACTGTTCTTTTTTGCATGCTGTGTTGTGTGCACATGTGTGTGTGTGTACTTGCATGTATGTATGTATGTGTTTTAAATGTTTACATTATCATTATGTGGCTAAGGAATAAAACAATACTAACTTAATAAGCACAATGGCCTTTCTTTCCCTCTCTCTCTTTCTTTCCTTCTGTCTTTTGCTTTCTTTCTTTTTCCTTGTCTCTCTCTTTTTGTCTTTCTTTCCCTTCCTTCCTTCCTTCCTTCCTTCCTTCCTTCCTTCCTTCCTTCCTTCCTTCCTTCCTTCCTTCCTTCCTTCCTTCCTTCCTTCCTTCCTCCCTCTCTCTCTCTCTCTCTCTCTCTCTCTCTTTCCTTTCCCTCTCTTGATTCCCCCTTTCTTCCTTCTTCTCACCCTTCCTTCATGGGAAAACACGGACACCTACTCTCATTTCTTTATTCATTAATGCCCTCAGGTGAATCTCTTTGAGCCTGAAGCCTTTGCAGGATGATTTCAATTAAGAAAATCAGGTTATATGTTCACCATTACACCAATTATCCATCTAAATGGAATGGCAAATATCAGACTCATTCCGTTTCTTATGCTCAGCAGCAGCAGCAGTGTGACATGTCAAGAGAACCCTGGACATGTCGAGAGAACCATGCCTTCAGCTCCATGGCCAGTGGAAACAGCCTCCATTCCAGGTGTCCCCACGTCCCAGGGAACTGCAGTGTTTCCTTGGTTTATGCACTTAATTTCTTTTATTATTTTGCATTATTTTGTTTGTGGGGATTTTATTCCTGATAAATTTAAAACATTGGTTTTCTTCGTCCTCATTGAGAACTGTGCAGTTCTCATGGTCTTCAGTCTTTTAGCAGCCAAGAAGATTTTAGTTGAGATAGTTTTACCTTAAAAATCAAACTGGTCCTTCCAAAGTCCTTCTTCAACCTTCAGTTGTTTTACACTAAAACTTTTTTTTTTGGTGGTACTGGTAATTGAACTAAGGACCTTGCACTCTCCAGGTAGGCACGGTGGCACTGAGCTATATCCTTGGCCCTTTACAACATTTTTAGCATGATTTTAGGTAGATTTGTATTTTGTTTTATGTTTTCAGGCAATGTTCCACGTGGTGTAAGGCAGACGTGGGGTGGCCAAAGGATCTGGGGGAAGAAAGTGGCTCACATCACGGTGGACAGGAAGCAGTGTCAGAGGGAGGAGCTGAGGAGGGAACTGAACCACCCTGGGCCACATTCCTGGCAAGAGCCCCTTTCACTCAGGCCTCACCTCGCAATGCCACATCCACATTCAGAATGAGTCCAGTGGTGAGCACATGGCCCCAGGATCCAATCAGCTCCCAGAGCTCCACTTCTGGATGCATGAGCTTCTCATGGGACAGTCTAGACCTAAACCCTAACATGACTCTACCTACTTAATCTAATTTTTCCCTTGTTCCTTACTGACATTATATTCATCTTTCAAGAAGTAACTCAAAAAAAGATTTTAGTCTCATTTTATTGAAGGTTTAAAAATAATTTTAGCAAATAATATTTCTCTTTTGAGATGGTCTGGTTTGAATCCTGCAATTATATTAGTTTATGTCTGATCATATTCCTTAATGGCTGACAAAAATACAGATTGGTGCCATAACATTTATGTTCTATGTGTATTTATAGCGTATTCTCAAAAATGAAAAGTGTTTAAGATATCTAATAATGATACTTAATGATAATAATGATATTTAATAATAAAAAAGTTGTAAAGATGGTTAAGCATTAACAAGTAGGTGTAACATCAAATGTAGATATAAAATTTAATGCGCAATATAATATCAACCACATAAAAAACTAGTTATGAAGATGGGAAGAAAATATATTAAACTACTGAGATGGTCATACGGATGGAGATGATGAAGACTGGTCTTTTTCCTCAATTTTCTTGTTTTGTCTATCTGTTTTTTGGCATAGAGCAGAAAAAATTCTACTAAAATATGAATTTCTATTTCTCCAGAACTTAGAAGAACATCTTTTGAACTGGAAAATTAATTTTAAGTTAAAAAATAAGTGAACTCACAGCATAGTTATAATTTTCCCTTTATATCTAAATTCAATTCAGGTTTTATTCATATTCTGAGAATTTCCCTACTAATGTTTACAGTATGACAGTTTTAGGATTGGTATTTGCTCCTGCACAAACCTCCTTCACCACGTTAGCATCCAATTCCTTGAAGAATGGAACAACAGAGGAGATGTTAACTTAATGCTATTGAAACACTGAATATCGCTTAAATGTCAATTATACTTGTGTGCATAATCATTTTACATGTCATAATATCCTTGTAGCTCAGAAACTATGTTCACTGTGACTGTGAAGATGGGGGCACATGAACTGGAGTGGTTCAGGGCTCACTGCAGTTCCTCGGTGGGACTTGGTAGAGCAGGATTCCAACCAAGGTCTGGGATTCTGGAAGCCAAGTTAGAGACACCATGGAGTATCATCTTCTTCTGGTCCCTGAAGCTTCTCCTGTGTCTAGTGCAAAGTCCAGCTTTAAAATGTCATTTAATGTAAGATGGCTGATACTGTGCTGTCTATATATTTATTTAAAAGAAACAAAAATACACTGGTACAAATTCTCCAGTGTTGAGTGTGATTGTGAGCTGTATATAAAATGTACCAATAAAGAATTCAATTTAAAAAAAGAAACAAAAATAATTAACAAAGTTTTGGATGTATGTTCCTACATGTATTTCCATATAATTTCATATCTTAGGAAAAAATCTCAGTCAGCAGAGAAAATGATGGCTTCCTAATTGCAGTAGCCCCTGGTGCATATTGCAATAGGAGGATTATACTTCTAATTTCATGACTCAGTGGCATCTATAATGATGTCCTATAATTTGTCATTTTAAGTCCAATTCCCAGTCCCACTCCAACAACATATTCTCTGTAAAGTATAATTGTTTCTCTCTGTTCTAGAGTAAAAATGCACAACAAACAGAAAAACTGAAAGGGCCAGACACCAACTGAACAACACTATAGATATTATATGTACTACATCATGCAAATAAAAGGTCTTTACAAAGGACTGTTTTACTCATGTGTACTGAGAGAAGTAACATTTTCACTCCACCTCAGTAGGTGATGATTTTTTAGATACATGTGTGCCTTGATGTAGCTTCAGGTTGTCTTGTGAGCTCATTTATTTTTACACTGAACTTTCTACTACTTTTTAAAGGAAAAATTATTTAGTTCTTTCACTTTTTCCTCCAAAGCAAATGTAAACATCTCTACAAGCAAATAAATACTGACTGCTATGTTTAAATAAATGATTTAACTTGTGACTTACATGTTAGGCAAAAATGTTGGGAATCACCTGTAGCTAATCAAAATGGCATTGCTTACATGTATTTGGAACAAAAGGAAGTTCAGGATGTTATGGTGAGAAAATAGGATTAATTTTAAAAATTTTTTCTCAGTACATATCTGTAGTGCATAATGCTTACATTCACTTCATGCAGTAGGTACAGGATTTAACATATCTTTATTAACTTTATTCCCCTTTTCTTCTCTATTTCCTGCTTCCTATCTTTGGGCCTCACATTTTTTTTTTAACAAAAGACCTGTCTCTCTGATTTCTGTCACGAGTCTCTTAATTTATTCTTTCATTTGTTTAAAATGTCAATTTCTCATATAAAGGAAACCGTGCAGATTTCAGCTTGTGTTCCTGACTTATTTCACCTAACATGGTGGTCTCAGGAAGCATCCAGTTTCTTACAAATAACTCAAAGTTTATCTTGAGTAGAATTCCAATGTGTGTAAATATCACATTTCTTTTATACATTCATCCAGTGACAGACAGACAGGCTACTTTCAAAATTTAGCTGCTGTAAGGTGTGCAGCCATAAAAATGGGAGTACATGGGTCTCTGTGGTGTGATGCCCTGAACTCCTGGGAGAAGATACCATGAATAAGAATAGCTGAAATGAACAGAGCTTCTAGTTTTAGTTGAGACATCTTCATATTAATTTCAATAGTGATTTGCAATATCAGTTTATATTCCTATCAAAATGTCCTTCTACTTATTTATTATTGTCTTTTATTGTTGTTACAATTATTCATCTTTCTGGAGTAAGACAGAATATTTGTACTGTTTTAATTTAACTTTTCTGGTGGCCAGAGATACTGAGATTTACCATGTTTGAACTTCTTCTGAGACATGTCTGCATTTCAATTACCCATTTTTTGATTGTGTTTTTTTTGTCCTTGGGGATTTGATTTTTTAGCTCTTCGTAAATTCTTAATATTAGACCTCCATCAAAGGAGTAGCTGGAAAAGAATTTCCCATTCTGTGGGTCGTTTCTTCACTTTGTTTAGATTGTTTCATTTTCAGTGCAGAAAACTTTTTAATTTGATGTCATTCTGTTTCTTGAATCATAATGCTATTTCTCATAGAACTGGGGTCTGTTTAGCAAGTCCTCGACTATGCCTATGTTTTCAAGGGTTTTATCTTTTAGCAGATCCAACGTTTTTTTTTTTTTTTTTTTTTTTTGAGACAGGGTCTCGCTTTTGTAGTTCAGGCTGGCTCTGAGCTCATGATGTAGCCCAGGCAATCCTCAAACTGAGCAGTCTTCCTGCCTCTGCCTCCCGAGTGCTGGGATTACCGGCGTGAGCCACCATGCCCGGCACTCAAATGTTTCTAAGATTTAAATTACTGGGTCCATTTTGATTTTTAAAATAGGATTGACTTTGACAGAAAAGCAAGAACAGGTGTGTGTGTGCATGGCAGCAGCTTCTCCATGACAAAGAGGTGGAGGTTAGACTCCAAAATGAGGAGCGAATTCACATATCTGCAGGGACTGAGAGGCGGAGAGGAAACCCCATGGACAGGTTGACGTGTGCCATGGACCAGGAAGTGATATAATGTGATTGATGTATTTCACGGGCCCAGTTGGTGGCCAATCATATTTCCCATGGGGAAAATCTTCCTTGGATACATGAGAATGAGAGGGACTCGTTAGTTTAAAGTATGGCATGTGTACTATTTCCACGTATTCAATTTTCCTTAAATTTCTAGGCTTACGGGGAGACAGCATCCACTGTCAAATTCAGTGGGAAATGCTTCTCAATGTAATTGTTTCAAGACGGAAGTTGACTTTTTTTGTGTCAGTTTCTATATTTTATGTTACCCATATGACAGAGCAGTGAGGACATACTTTAACAGTAACATGCAAGTTGAATAAAGATGTCATCTTTTCCACCCAGAATGATTTCTGAATGATTTATTTAAAATTCGTACCCATGATCTCGGTTTCTGAACTGAAGATGGCAAAATAATATTATTTTGGGGGATTTTACTTTTTTGGTGCAAAAGTTTTGCTTGAACATGTCTTTGGAGAGTCGGATGACCTCATCAGAAAGAGTACAAGCTTCAGCACAGGGTATCTATGAAACAGCATGAGGTGAAGGCTGGCGAAACTATATTGCTAGTGACGATCGTGAGTTGCTCTTTCTTAATATATCAGTTGACATTTCCCGTGTAAAATTCGTGTATTTCTAATAGCGTCCATAAAATGTCAGCCTCTTCGGAACAGTGAGCTGCGGGGCATCAGTGCTGGTAGCAGGCTCAATGCACTGTGCCTCCCAGCCCCAAGCCACTGTCAAGCAGAGGTGTCCTGCAGACAAATTCCAAATGCCACCCCTGAGTCTGCTATCCAATTTCCCCCAAAATTGCACTTGAACATCTACATTTTTCCTTTTGAAAGCTCTATACCAGATGTGGCAAAGCCAAAAGAAAGGTACGTTCTGCAGAACATTATTTGAACTGAAAGAGACTTTTAAAATTGCAATTGAATAAACCCATTCCATTATCAACCAAAGCAACTCATTTACCTGTAAAAGTTTTCTTCCTCTCCCTCATACCAAATACTTCACACATACCACACACTGAGTATGCACACACCCACCCACAACTACTCCATACACCCTGAAGGATTTTTTGTTGTTATTGTCTTATTTTTATAGGTGAGAGTACTTGGAGCCATATAGATTTGTTCTAAACAAGATTTATTTTTGTTTTAAACCTTATTGCTTAGATAATGAAATATTAAATTCTTTAAGAACCTATCCTGAGTCTCCTGAGTAGACCGAGTTTCTCTGAACTTTGAGTAGCAATACAGAAGATTGTGCTGAGGTGGGAACTCGTGAACTAGGCGGGCTGAATTGGTTCCTTACTTACGAGCTATGTGAGTGTGGAAAGATGTTTAATCTTGACACTCTGCTTATCATTTCTAAAATGCAAATGACAGTACTAGTGTCTACTTGATAGATTGGGTGTGAAGCTAAAATGAGTTTAAAGACATCGAGTATCTGTTCACAGCGACGGTTAAACCGGGAGATGAGTCCTTGGCTTCTTGGGACCCTCCCCAGAGGACCGATGGCGATGATATGACACCCGAACACAGGTTTTGCTTAATCTCTATAGCAAAGCTAGGGAAAGTGAAAAAGTTTGAGTAGAAGGGAATCTGGTATTAGCAGTTAAATAACTGATGTGTATGTTTCATTTTTCCTAAAAATTGCTACAAAATGTTGCTGAATCCCAGTAGCTTTCGAGGTCATCTCTGGGACGGAGCACTTTCACAAAATAATCAGCTCCAAGTCTTTGACATGTACTCATCAAAAATACACAGTAAAATTCAGAGAATAAACTAGAAATAATTGTTTTTCTGAATGAATAGAAAATAAATGCCTCTGCCAACCTTTGTAGTCAGCAGCAGGAAACAAAACAAAACAAAACAAAAATGAAAGTTTGGTTCTCACTTTGTTTATACTAAGGAACCAGAACAAATGTTAAAAACAGCCTATCCAGAGAAGTGGGGATGAAGCTCTTTCAGTTACATTAGAGGCCAAGATTTTGAATTTTCGCAAAATTGTTTCCAGCACCTCACAGCCCAGGCCATTGGCACAAGGTACAGTTCCTCCTCTGCCCTGCGCCTCCTTAAACAGGTGCTGTGGAAATAGAAAACCTCATTATCCTCCCTGGTAAGAGCGTATTGTTCAAGAACACAAAGACAGCAATCTGTTTGAGTCCTTGATTTTCTCTTCTCACACGTATTTATATTTTAGAAAGACAATTTACATAGCCTTTGAAAAGCGTTCTCTGAATATTTATGTACTACGCCTTATACTGAGCATTTCTATAGATGGACTTAAGGGAGGAAGTTGAATTCTCTTTATAGCATAGGGCATAAGAATCCTAAATACCATTAATTGCAAACTGCTTGGTTTGAAAATCTGGCATGATTTCTGTATGCCTTAAAGCTACAGTCCTCTAAAAAATGTGTTTTTGTCCAATGAGCCTAACAGTATTAGGAGAGAGTTGCTGATGATATTTTAGATTAGCAAATATTACAACTTCCTGAGAACTTCTTTACATATGAGATGGCTGTCCTAGAAACTTTGTGGCAGTAAGATCAAGGTTCCCAGTGCGGAAATTGAGGTTACAACAGTGTACATGAAATTTTCGACTTGCATGGAACTTGCATGGGCTTCTGTTGCACAACTCCAAATTTATGCAAAGTGAACAACTCCTTATCACTGCCTGATCTAAATGTGTGTGTGTGTGTGTGTGTGTGTTGGTCCTTTAAAGCTGAACAAGGATCATAGCATAAGGCTTTACTAAAGCTACAAAAACATTGCTCAATTTTTTTTTTTCTTGAGACGGGGTCTTGCTTTGTAGTTTAGTCTGGCTCTGAGCTCTCTATGTAGCCCAGGCAAGCTTCAAACTCAGCAATCCTCCTGCCTCTGCCTTTTGAGTGCTGGGATTAGTCATGAGCCACCACATCTGGCTCTGTGGTATCTGGTACTGATTGCTGGTCACCACACCTGGTATTTTATGTGGTTACTGGGGATGGAACCAGGGACTTTGCTCTTGCTAGGCAGGTCCTGGAACCACTGAGCTAAATCTCTTGCCTGATTGCTCACTTTTTATTGGATGTGTAAACACAATGGGAAATATCACAGAGTATTCAACCTGTCTCCTGCTCTGTTTTCTACATCCTTACTTCCCAAAACTTCCTCTGATTCAGTAATTGTATTTGCGATTTTATTTACTCAGAGGACATTGCTCTTAACAATGCATGAACTCCTCATATGTTTAAAATGTATAATCTCTTTAAGTACACAGATCTTTGGGGTACCTGTTTTCTTCCACATCAATATTTTATTAAATGCTAGTTCGACTAAATGAGGGTCCATTTAGGCTCAAACCTTGAATTTCCAGGTTGAGCATAGCTCATATCCCTCCATCACCAAAAGAGGGAAAACCAGCAGAGTGTTCCAGAACTAAAGTTCCCACAGCAGAACCAATAAGCATGGCATGACCCAGAGCTGTAGTGCTTCCATCTGTTTTCAGAGTTCCTGGTAGACCAGATGCTAAACTTTGTATCGGGGTCAGGTAGAGCAGCGTTTTCCTTCTGAGAATTTCAGAAGAGCATGTGCTCCCAGGAACTTGCTGTTCTGGCTTCTGATTCATTCATGTTTTTAAGGCAACAGCAGTTGGAAACAGAGCTAGACTGAGGCAGAAATGCAAGAACTTCAGTGTACAACAGAACTGCATCTCAGATTATTCCTTGTACTTGCTGTGAAAATCTGAAAAAGTCCTATCACCTTCTTGTGCTTTTCCACTTTTACCTGTGGAATAGGTAAAAGAACCATTATTTAAAAATTAAATTCAGAATCAAAACAAAAGTGAACTGTAAAGTTACTTAATGTGTTAATTTTCCTTCAAGTACCAATTTTTCCGCTACTTTCAATATAGATGTATATATAGGGTTATATGACTACCTACTGGCATTTAACTGGAAGTAATTATGTTTAACAATTTAAATCATTTTAAAAGTACCATTTACAAATCTACTCAGTCATTCATTTTATTGAAAGTTCTGTTTTAACAAGTGACTGACCATCCTAAAGTCAAAGAGTAACTTAGCACCATGCTGATCATACTAGACTTAATAGCTGACTGCATAAGAACATCCATTATTAATACATAGAGAAAGAGAAGCAGTTTTTATTTTGTTCTTAATAGATGATGAGACCTTCATTCTGATGTTGGATAGAGCCCAGCATTAAATCTGTTCTACAAGTGATTTTGTTATGAATGTCTCGTAAGTCTCATTTTGAGAAGCACTCAAATGTGTCATAAATAATTCTCAAATAAACATAAGATGGCAGTTAAACACGCAGTGACATTCCTTTGAAGTGCAAAAGAATTCTTGGACTTAATAAATCAGTATTTATTAAGTCGCCATTCTGGGAAAGGAAGTCTGCCAAATAGAATCACAGATGAAGTGATATTGAAGAATCTGTGCCAACCTGACTCCATTTGGAAATGTGAGCAAGTAAACAAAAACTAGCTGGATGATGCATTTTTCATTGTCAGTTATGAAGTTGTCATAGAGTCTCATGCCATTATGCTCTGTCATAGTATCTTACATTAATGGAATTTTTTCTTGGTCCAAGAAATATAAACGATGTCATTCATACGAAAGAAGAGGGATTCCCTTATATCTATTGGTATGATCAGACAAGGTTTCTTCTGTCTTTGTCACTTTCTTGTCCCTGAGACAAAGTACTTGAAACCTCCAACTTGAAGGGGAGGTTTATTTTGGTCCACGGTTTTGGTTTATAGTCAGTTGACTCCAAGGCAGGAAGGGCCTAGGTGGAGAAGAGTGGCTCACAGCATGGTGGACAGGAAGCAGAGAGCAAAGGAAGGAGCCAGAAGGCAGAGAAACCCTCCCAGGCCATGCCCCCTGGCTTCCTCTTCCCATCAAACCCTGCTTCCTACCAGCATAGTTAGCTATAGATTGATCTATGGAGGAATCCACTGATAAGCTGAGCATCCCCATGAATGATTCCCATTCTCAGAGTTCCATCTCTGAGCATATGAGCTTTTGGGGGACATTCTTGGTTGAACCCATATGAACTTCCTAATTCAAATAGTCTTCACTGAGTGTGGACACTCACAAAAACACCTACTGATGAATATACCCTTGATAACACTGAAGGGATTGCATTTGCCCTTTTGCTTCTTATATGAAAGTTCTTCAGTTTTTTCACTTGTCTCAACACTGGAAATAAAACATCTTCACTGTGTTCTTTTCAGTCTCAGAGTAATGCTGGGACAATCCAATCTGCTAACTGCTTTCTCTCCTGTCTAAATAAGGCAGGAACTACAAATGTTGTGCCTTCATTTGCATCAGTTGAAGTATGGATTGTGGAATGGGCCTTCACTTGGTTTTATGAATACTTAAATTGAGCTAATATCAACCATAAATGTTTCTGATAATTGTACATTCAATAACAAAGTTAATGCAGTGTATTAAGAATTGTAAAATAGGGTTTTAAAGTTCTGATTAAATTTCATGAGACCAAGAAGAAATGAAGATAACATTATCATAATGACATTTTATTCAAATGGATTTTAAAATTCTGATTGAAACAGGTCTACCAGATGAGGACCTCAGGAAAGATAATATTTTTCCCAGACATAAAGCTCTATAACTTTGTCTTAGAAGATTTGATGCAGTTTAAATTCACATTTCAAACTACCAAAATTTTTCTTTAGTCCTTTACCATCTAGATTAACATATTCTCCAAAAGTACTTGAATACTAGGGATGGTAAGGAAAGCCAATCTTGAAAAATCAGCTCATTATTCAAAGATGTTCAAGCTTCAAAAAAAGTTGAAGACATTCTGGACTACATCATTCTCCTATCATTTTGAAACCATCTCTTTTTCTTTGGATGCTCAGTATAAAACATGAGAAACACTTTTTTCTTCTCTCAGTTTGTAGTTCATATCTGAATGGAGAGATCAGTCAATAAATCACTATGTGAAAAATATTAACATGATATGTCAGCCTTAAGTGCTGCAAGGTAACAAAGAATAAAACTTCAGTGCAGTCTTTTAGAGAATAAACTGTGAAGCTGACTACCCAAATTCAGATTTTCACTCTAGTATCTGATAACTTTAAAAAACTTTTTGGAACACTCTGTGTCTCATTTCTTTGTTTGTAAAACCTGGAATTGAAAAATATCTGCTTTGGTAAGGCTCTGAGACAGGTAAACTAAACCTAAATTGTTTAGAAGAGCATGTGGCACAAGGAAATGTCATAGAAACACAGCTAATATCACAGATAAAAGTCTTGAAAATCTCAAGTGATGACTGGAAGTAACTTTCTACTACTCTGAAAATATGCAAACAGAGACAGCATGAGCACTATCAATGAATGGCAAACAACTTTGTGAAGTAGGTGAAAAGCAGAAGTTTCAGAAGACATCTGAAGAGCTTAATTTGCTGTCCAAAATGGTTATTTCTGGGCAGGGAATGTAGCTTAATGGCACCTTACCTGCCTCGCAAGTGCAAGGTCCTGAGTTTAATCCCTGACACTGGAAAAAAAAAAAAAGTTCTATCTTCCCAAGAGCAACTTGTTTGTCCCCAATTTCAGCAATCAAATGATCCTCCTGGGGCCATGGACAGGAAATCACCTGCCAGGTATAGCTCTGTTGTCTTGTGGGTTGTGGAAATCACTCTCTACGTGCCCAAGGATAATAGCCATGTCTTGTCAGCGTTCGGAGATGTTCCAATTGCACTGCAGAGGAGGGAAGAAAGGAAGAACATAAAGAGAAGGACATCACTTCAAAATCCGCTGGTTATCTGTTGAAAATGAGTCTGGCCAGTCAGTGAAGAGAAGTATACTGAGAATAAGGAATAATGTGAGAGATAATTTGGACAGAAATCAAATAAGATTGTTTCTATTAGTTAGACATGAAAGGAAGAGGGAAAGAGCATTGAAGGCGATTCCTGAGTTTGAGGTTGAGTAACAAAGACAACACTGATGAAATAAGTGAAGGAAATTTATAAGGGATAGTTTTAGGCTAGTGATGTAAATTCCTTTAAAAGTGAAGTGCCTTTAGATTTCTCCTCTGCTTCACAAATGTTTTGCAATATAAATATAATTCTACTTTTTTCAGCATTATTAATAAGTAAAATTCATATTTGAAAAATTAGCATAAGTACCCAAGAATAGTAGTGTACATCTGTCATTGCAGAACTCTGGGAGGCTGAGTCAGGTGGGTCACAAGCACAAGCCCAGCCTAGGTGTTATAGTGATCTTGGATTATCACATTAATCTGGAGTAGAGAAAGAAAGAAGGAAGGAAGGAAGGAAGGAAAGAAAGAAAGAAAGAAAGAAAGAAAGAAAGAAAGAAAGAAAGAAAGAAAGAAAGAAAGAAAGAAAGAAAGAAAGAAAGAAGGAAAGAGAGAGAGAAAGAGAAAGAGATAAAGAAAGAGAAGAAAGGAAGAGGGAAGGAAGGAAGGAAGGAAAGAAGGAAAAGGAAGGAAGAAAAAGAGGAAGAAAGGAAGGAAAAAAGTAAGGAAAGGAGACACTAAGGAAGAAAAGAAAGAAGAAGGAAGGGAAAGAGGGAAGAGACAGGAAAATAAAAATATAAAAAGAAGGTGGAAGCCAATTCACAGATTTTGGTTGACTAGATCTTAGTGAATGAGCCCATCAAAATTAATATTGGGAACCATGGATCATAGTTCATGAAAGGGAAGTCAGTATGGTTTAGGCTAAATTTAGGTAAGTAGCTGAGAGAGATTCAGTTGAAGAGAGACAGTGGCTGAGAGGTCCAGAGTCAGTCCTCTTGGAGAAGGCCATCTTGGAGAAGCTGGAGGATGAGGTTTCTACTCAGGGGCCCTGTCTCGCATCTGTGAGCTGATCTTCTCCCAGTGAGATTCCTCACTTGCAAAGGCTGGGAGTTTGTCCTTGAAGAGGGTTGACAGGCGCCTCTTGTGCCGGTCACCTTTCCTAATGCTGGGACATGTTACTGAGCACCCACATCCTAAAGAAGGGAGGTTTAATTTGGCTTTTGGTTTTGGAGGATTCAGTCCATGCTCAGCTACTCCAAGGGAGGAGCATCATGGTGGATGGGCTTGGGGAGCAGAGCTTTTCAGTTCATGGTGGCTGGGAAGCAGAATGGGGAAACAGAAGCAGAGAGAAAGGAGCAAAGTCACACCTACATGACCCATATAGACACACTGAAGTGAGCTTCACTCATCCCAAGCTAATCAATTTAGAGTTCATAGAGAAGCTCATTCCCTTTTATCTTTCTGGGGGGTAAATCTGATCATCAGTGGCTTCACAGCAGCTACTTAGAAGAGATGACACAGGAGATATGATCATGCAAAGATGGGAGAGGGGTGGCCGGAAGTGACTCAGTGGAGGAAAACCACAGCCACCAGAAGCTGGGAAAGGCCAGGCACTGAGACACTCCTGGAGTGCCTGTGACGTGCAGCCCTGCTAGTGGATTCCCGTTTGTTCCTGATTCCAGAACTATTGATCAGTGTAATAAAGTGGGAGTGTCTTCACAGGAGAGCAATAAAATAATGGGTGAGAAGTTGGGTAAAAAAATCACTGGAGAAAACTACAGGCCAATTATTCACACTATATAAATAAAGTGTATTTAGGTAAAATATTAGATAGCACAGTTAGACATGATCAATTTCAGTTTATCTCATGAATTCAAAATTAGTTCAACTAATGTAAGTGTAACTGTGTAATTCATCATCATAAAGATTATAGAAAAGTTTGTGTTTTATACTTTTACTCTATAATATAGGTAAAATAATGCAAGGAGCCATCAGTTTCTATGATTTTACAAAGATCATGAGAAGGAATTCAACTCCTTGGTAATGTCTACATATCTAGAGGCTACATAAAGCCAAACTCATAAATGGAACTTTACAAGCATCCAATTTAGGATTAAACTATTGCCCACTCTCTGCTATCAATATAACTCTAGTAATCTTTGGTAATAAAATACAAATGGACACACAAATATGTTTTCTAAATTCAGAGTGGCAAGAGTGAACTTTTACTTGGGTAGGTTTTTACTTTTTCTTTTTTTTTCAAATTCAACCTAATATAAATTGAAGCACTGAACAGGAAGGAGGCCTTACTGATTTGTTGGAAAGTGTTTCTGAAAGTAGCAAAAGATGTTCTTTCCATCCTCAGTTATTTCCAGTGAAGTGACTTCCAAATTCCTAGGAGACTTAAAATCTTGTTTCCAAAATTGATTTGAAGTACTTCATTCCCTTAACTGTTGACATACTTGTGCAAGGAGGTAAAAACTGGCAAGGAGTGAAGAACATTTCCATCCACATCTGTGCTATCTGCATGGGAGAGAGTAGGCTGGCAACTCAGTGGAGAAAATGGTAATTGGCTAAACTGTCATGGACTACTCACCACTGGGATGTTGGCTGTGCTATAAAGCAAAAAGTTCAGGTTCTCCACATAGGCTTAGAGTAGAATGGTGGTTTATTTTCCCCTTGAATTTAAAAATGACTGTGCAGTTTGACTTCTGCAAGACATTCCTGTGCCACTTGCTGGTTAGACCCCAGAGTACTCTGAGAAAAGCCAGTTACTCTGCAAATGGAGGCAGGGGAGGTACAGAGGGCATTCAAAGAGGGTAGAGTCTAGATCTTCTGTCTTACAGAATGACTTAAGGTTTGCCCTGAATGCATTTTGAAAGCATTGAAACTTACTGGCAGAAATATTGTTAGGGCATTTTTATTCATGTTGTTCATGTTTAAACTACCACCCCACACTAACAGCCACCACTGCAGCAAGCCACATGGAGACTAAGGTAGTATTTAGTAGACAGAGGGTATGATTTAGGCTGTAATATGTTCCATAGGGACCTCCTTAGCAGAATTCAGAGCAAGCATTCTGCTTCCTACCCATGAATAAATGAATTTTTTTCTTAAGAAATCAATGTTAAGTTGGCCCTACTGACTCTGAATGCAGATACAATTGTTTTTTTCCTTGGGTTGGGAGAATTCTAAGTGCCAAACCTGCAGTCCTGGGAGACTGGATACCAGGCCAGAGCATTTTGTTTTTTTATCTGCTTGCGTTCATTTGACTTATGCTACTTTCTAGCTTCATTTTCCTAACTTAACAAAAAATAGATGCATTTAGCTACTTTTCCTTGAATTTCTGTTGGGAAATTCAAGTTATGTATAAATATACAATAATAACTCATAAACCAAGCAACTACTTAGACAAAAATATGTAGAATAATACACAAATATGGTGAATGACTAAAATAAAAAATTCTTATGCCAACAGACACATTGCCATTAATCCCCTTCAAATCCCTCCCCTCAAACACATTTATCCTATGTTATTGGTACTTTTTGAAGCAGTTCTGGAAGTACTCTTGTGAGTGTCTTTATGAGGTGGGATAAAAAATATGGTGATCACTGTGCCAAGTGCCACCCAGCAGAAAGGCAGCTCATAGCACACGACTCTGTCCTTGTCCACCTCAGTCACTGGATCTGGAAGTGACTCTGGCTCTTCCCCAAAGACACAATGACCATGAAAGGGAAACATTTTGGTCCATTCAGGACACAGAGGCAGCTGGGACAATACAGCTGAAGACCCTCAGGAGAGAGGATTCCAGAGCTGCTGCAGAAAGCAAGAATGATGGGAAGAGTGTATCAAACCAGGAGAGAATATTTTAAAGGGAGTTTTACTGTAATAATGTTTTTACTTTACACAGCAGAACTTTTGTTCTTAACTTAGATACTGAATCTATAATTTTGAAGAGGATTATTTTAAAACAAATGTCATTTCATCATTGTGTGAAGTAGTATGAATAAGTGGCATTGTGATTGTATAGGTCTAAAACTGTAAAAGGAGTAATTTCCTACTATTGAAAATAGCACCTTGTAGTATACTTAGTGGGAACTATTTAACAAAAAACCCTTACATTTATAATAGATAATTTTAAAGTCAACTTAATTTTTTAAGACATTAATTGAGCAATACATTTGGGTTTATTCATTTAAAATCACTGGACTGGAGTTATAGAGAATTATAATTTATCAGTATTTGCAAAAGAAATAATGTATGTAATCTCATTCTCCTGAGACACATAAATTTCAGAGGAAATGATTTTAAACATGTTAAATGAACTAAGCACTACTCTCTGAGAGGTTGAGAAGAAATAATATCCAATGCCAGTTTTCACGTCAGTAAATCCTTCTAAGGTGCTGCAATTTTATAGTTTTAATTAAAGCTTAATACCAATTGAGCTTAATACCAATACACAATTAAGCTTCATACCATTAATATTTATCCTCGCCAACCTTGCAAATGCCCAACACTCATAGTCATCAATATGATGAACAGAAATGATTTTTGTTTTTCTTAAATTTTCCACATAATTGAAAACAACCACAGCATTACCTCCAACCACTCCATTTCTTTTTAGGTAATTTTTCTTCATGGTAACTTTTCTGCCTTTCCTTTTTGTGAAATTCTACAAAAACTAAGATGGTTTGTAGACAGTGCCATGTCCTCACTTTGAATTACGTCTTACTGATCTGAAGACTTAGGCTTCCATCTGGGTGGCATAAGGACAGACTCGGAAATGGCAGGAGGGAGGACAATGTTTCTTCCAGGGATCTGCCTAAAAGAGTCAAAGACTTCATATCAGAGCAATCCACGCACACACATGTTTACAGCAGCACAATTCATAACAGCTCAATCTTGGACACAACCTGTATGTCCATCAACAGATGAATGCATAAAGAAAAATGCATTGATACACAATGGAGCATTACTCTGCCATAAAGAAGGGTTAATGAGTCATTTGCGAGAAAATGCATGTACCTTAAGACTATGATGTTAAATGAAATAGATCAGAAGCACAAGCTTCAATATTGCATGGTTTCTTTAAATAAGGAAACCTAAAGTATAATAAAGAGGAGTAAAATAAATAAAGAGCAATAGAATAAAGACACATTAGGGAAATAGGTACTTTTATAAATGGAAAGGGGACTGAGGAATGAAGGCAAGGGGGAAAAAGAAATGAGAAAAGAGAAGTTAAAGAAAATTAAGATGTGTTGCGCTTATGCCCCGACTCCCCACACTGAATGGGATCACGATGTACTACAAACATGGGCTCCCCCCAGAAAAAAATCAAAAAGGATCTAACCATAAAAGAGAGGTGTAATTAGAAGTCCAGGTCCTGGGGCCTGAGAGTCCAAACTGAGGGTTTGTTTGGTTTTCCCAGGATCCTCCACACCTGTGTGCTCAGAAGAAAGGCCCACGAGTGAAGTCTGAGAAGGTTCTCCTCATTGTCCTGGGCAGGGTGGGTCCACGGGGGGAAGGGGAGGCTCCCGAGTGCCAGGAAGTGGGAGCCCACGTCCACTGTGTAACCCTGACCGGGCTCCGTGGTCCTGTGACTGCCGACTGGCTTATGCTGAGTCAGCATGACTCATTTCACTGTGTCATTCCTCCTCTCTTGGAACACCAGCGCCTGGCACAGAGGGAGGTTGCCAGTGAGAAACATCCCCTGACACTCGGCACTCAGAACATACGCTATTGCCTGTCAGCTTTATACGAACACAACCATAGGCTTTTTTTGGCGGAGGAGAGCAAGGTCTCACTTTGGAGTTCAGGTCTGAGCTCACTATGTAGCCCAGACTAGCCTTGAACTCAGCAATCCTCCTGCCTCTGCCTCCCGAGTGCTGGGATGACAGGCGTGACTCACCAAGCCTGGCACCATAGGCTTTTTTGGTTACAAAAAGGGGCCACATTTCCCTGGAAGGGGATGGCAGAGTTCTCTCATGTGTCTTGGAGTTCAATCATGGGCTCAGGAAAGCAAAGAAGCCACAACAGCACATGCAGCCAGTGCTGTCAGAAGTTGCAGGACGATGCACATTTCATCCCAAAGCCTAGACTGATGGTTGTTTTCATGGCATGTAGAAGGTAGTCCATAGTTGTTTTCTAAAAAATGATCTTGTGAATTAGAAGCTCAGAGCAGACCATGGCTTGTTAATTCAAACGGCTTCATACTTTGCTTTTATTTTTTATTTTTTTATCATTGCAAATTGTCCCGAGTCCTTCATTGTATCCTCAGTTCTGTTTCAATTTTCTTTTTTTTCTTTCTTCCTTCCTTCGTTCCTTCATTCCTTCGTTCCTTCGTTCCTTCCTTTCTTCCTTTCTTTCTTTTTTTTTTCAGAACTGGGGATCAAACTCTGGCCCTTGTGCATCCAAGGTAGCCACGGTACCACTTAAGCTAAACCCCTGGCCCTGTTTCAACTTTCAAAGCAGGATCTTATGAAGGAGCTGAATTGCCCACACTGGTCTCAATATTGGCATCTTCCTGCCTTAGTCTCTCAGTGAGGAGGAATTATGGGTGTGCATCACCACATCACGATTTGTAGTTGTTGCTGAGGTCAGAAGCAAATGGCAAAGTCATAATTATAAAAGTTTATAACCCTTATATTCTGAAAGCAGCTAAAAATAGACTGTGATGTTCGAAGCCAACATCTGCTATATCCTATTGTCATGTCAAGCTAAATAACTTTTGTTATTATAACCACACAACTCTGTTCCCTCAGCAAGAAAAGTAAAAATCATAAGAATTGAACTATTAACTATTTCCATGGCAAGTTTTATATGACTATAAACTAAGGCAATCCTGGATGTACAATCAACTCTTCTCAAACAGTCTCTTCACTGCTTAAGGTGATGAAGGTGACAGTGACGGTGACGTTGATGTCAGACAGGGACATAAGGTTGACGTACCCTTGCTGCACAGCTATTACTGATAAGAACCCCTCATGATGATACTGTGCAGATCTTATGTTATTTGGAAGACACCGGAGGAGATCGTGGCAGATACCCACTGATTTAGAATTTACAGAGTCATATCAATCACCCAGGAGCAAAGAGAGAAGTAAGAGAAGAAACACACATAAATCTTCCATGCAGTGTGTGCCTGGGTGTGATTAATTCTGAGAAAAAGATAGAATTGATGTGCCTTGGACACACTGGAAGGTCTGAAGTTGTGTTTCTCAGGGACAGCTCTCTCAAGTTATGTGGTCATGAGGTGCACATTTAAGGGGAATGGCTACTTTCCTCAGGCAGTGATGGGCTTTGGCCCAAGCTGGGATTTTTCACAAGTTTTGAGCCTTTACTTATCCTGCACTGGACTGAGTAAAAGGCTCGGGATGGGAAGTTGATTGTAAATATCAGATAAAGCCTATAAATTTGTAGCATAAGCATGTCCAAATGCTATATGGGATCTGTACTAACAATTCAACTTAATTACATTTATAAGGCCTTCTGAAAATCAAATTTGAATAACTACCTTATATTTTAAAATTTTAAAGTATGGAAACTGGAAATAGTTATTACATAGTGAGGAGGGAGTGACAGACACGGAGCCAATAATAGGTAATTCTGTTAATAAAAAACTACTTCTAGTTTTAAGGTGTGTTCAGTGTAACTGAATCTTTGACATCTGGTGGTTAAGAAATGATGTCTAGGGCTGGAGATTTGGCTCAGTGGTTCCAACACCTGCCTTGCAAGCACAGGGTCCCTGGTTCAATCCCTGGTAACCACGTATAACAATATTGGGTGTGGTGGCCACGCCCACTGGCAATCAGTACCTCATACCACAGATGCTGGGTTTGGTGGCTCATGCCTGTAATCCCAGCACTCGGGAGGCAGAAGCAGGAGGATTGCTGAGTTCCAGGCTTGCCTGGGCTACATAGTGAGCTCAGGGCCAGCCTGAACTACAAAGCGAGACCCTGTCTCAAAAAAAAAAAAAAAAAAAAAGAAAAAGAAAAAAAGAAATGTCTAGTTCCCCCTCTCAGGCCCCTCAGCATTACGAATGTGAATGTCATGCTTTGAATTCATGGTTAACTATTTTAATACACATGTATTATTCATACATATTGTTCAGAAGGATATTTAACATGCACTATGTCTAACATGTATCATTCATTTCTTCTTCAATTTTATTTGTAATTCTGAAAACAAATTCATTTTTAGATGCACAAGCAGACATTAAATAGTTTGCTCAGAACTATAAAATTCATCTGGAGTCAGGATTTGCTACTTCTTCTTCCAAATCTTACCACTTTTGATACTTTGAACATTCTTAGTCCTCTCTGGGTGATTTTGTTTTTTAGTATTTAAAATTATTTGTTAGGAGGGAGTGACAAAGTAGTTACATGTAAGATTCGATGCTATATAATGTGAAGCATGATGGCTGAAATGTAATTATAAATTTTCAATAGGGGAGACACTAAGAAAAGGTATTTCTTGTTTGCAATGTCATCAGTGTTTTTCTGATTTTAAAACAGGACTTTAAGGTTTTCTACAGAACGGGACTGGTGTCAAATTTTCCAATAAAAGCTTGATTGTGTGATATATGACCTGTTCAGTTATTAATATATAGTTTCGAATAAGTTTAAGAGCACATTTAGCCCTCATTTCTCTGTATCTATCACATAGATTTTATTGGAGACTTTGCAAAACTCCTATCTAATCATTCCTTGTACTGAAGCTGAAGCAGAAAACTTTAAGTTTCACTAAAGCATGACACTTTCAAGCATATATTCACATTAATTTTTTCACATTTTTCCTTGAGTGCTTAACAGGTCAGTAGGTAAGGTACTGTACAGAGTATTTTAGTGTAATGCATGTTTTAGAAGCAGATGGACATATGTCCTCATAAATCAGGAAGTAGACAATACCAAAAAGTGCAACACAGCAAGATTTTATATCCAACTAATAAGTTAACACAAGAGAGACAATCCATATAGTTTTGGCAGTTATCAGAAGGCCTTCTTAGCATGTCCTTAGCGAGAAGGTTCAATTGCATGATTGATTACTCCATGATTGGGCTGAAATAGGGCAGTGTGACTTACTCTCACACTGAAAGTGTCTGAGCAGGGTAGGATCTTCAAGAAGAAAAGAGCATGCCTTGAATCAAAAGAGAAACAGCCTTCCTTTTTCTAGAAGGTTGCTTCTCTTTCTCCAATGGGCAATAGGCATTTGTATTGATTTGCTCTGTAGCTGTGATGGTTTATGTTTAGAGATTGCACACAGAGTCCAACGTGCTTGGAGGTGGGGTTTGAGAGAGGTGATGGGATCATCTGGGAGCTATACTCACTGGTGGACTAGTTCACTGATGAATTCATAACTGAAGGTGCTGTTAGGAGGTGGAGGCCGTGGGTCACTGGCATTGTGGCCTAGGAGAGAATGTTCTCTCTTCTACTTCTCTGTTCTCTCTGCTTTCAATCTGCTGGAATGTGAACAGTGACTCTTCTGACAGGCCACTGTGCCATGGCACCAGGCCTTGGAACCAGCTGACTGTGGACGGAGCCCTCCACAAACTGGGAGTCTAGATAAACCTCCCTTACAAAAGCTGCCATTGTTCCAGTGATGAAGAAAGTGACTAAGCCAAAGGTCAGAGATGAGTCAGTAAAGTAAGGATATCTTTGAGATACAGCAGGTCCATTGGCACTGAGAAGTGTAAAGTTGTCTTTTCCCAAATATTCAGTAAAATGGTTGGCTAAGATACTTAGGTATGTTGATTCAGAGTAAATGAGTCATTTCAAACCCTGAACCAGGAAGTAGCAAATTTCAGCCTACAAGTGATATTCTTTTGTCGTTTGGTCTTACTTGACCTGTGAGCCAGTGTCTTTTATAATTTGTACAAATGAAAGCAATCAAATAATAATAATGATGTCAGATACAAAGTTTGGTGTCCGTACTTGCAGTATACTTGAGGTATGGATTCACTCAGTAGTTTAATTATGTCTGGCTACTTTTGGAATAATTGTGATGGGAACCATCTGGCCTAACCATCCACCATATCCACTCCTTGCCTTTTTGTTGAGCAAGCATTTGAATTAATGCCATGGTATGACAAATGTAAATATCAGTGTATCATTTGTGTGACTTCTCTACATCTCAGATATTCTCAGCAATACTGACATGGTGGAATTAGATAAAGGTGACGTGGAGTAAACTCTTCCACAATAGCCTCTCTTTAGTTAACAATGATTAAGTCTCATATTAACCAAGAGGTAGGGACCTCACAATTTGAAAAGCTAGAACCCAGAGAATCTACCTTGAGTGTCCCAAAACACGGCCTGTGCTTATACCTATAATCAGAACTGGGTTACCAGTTCTAACATGGCATCTAATTACCATGGCCCAGCCCTCAGCAGGAGAGGAATCTGGCTGGCCAGGCCCTGTAGGGCTATCTCAAGTTTTTCCTCATTCTTGATACATTCCTTTGGAAATTATATTGGATTGTATTCACCCACCCCTGTTGCAATCTCAGATCAAATTCTTCCCTGAGGTTACTGAGACATGCCACCCTGAATATGTTGATGAAATCCCACAGTAAACATGTAGGATTAACCAACTTTTGGTTTCATCTTACTTATTTTGTGGTCAGTTAAGATACCTGAAGAATAATCCTTATTTTGCATACGACCATGCTTAAATGTCTATAAAATTTAGCTAATTTTATTTTTATGTTTTTAAATCAATATTACGTCTCTTACTCTTTTCAACAATTTCAACAGATTAGGCTTGCAGTCCCGCTTCACATTAAGGAAATTAAATCACAATTTGGAAAGCTACGAAACTACTTCAGTGGTGTGATCTGAATTCAAATCTGAGCTCTTTCAGTCTAGAATCCAATCTTTGAACTAATTGCACTGTACAGACGTTTCTGACATAATCAAGACTGAAACTATTTTCTCTGATGGGAGAAATGATAATAATAATAATAATAATAATAATAATAATAATAATAAACTGAAAGAAGCTAAAACTTTGGAGCTACAGTTCCCAGAGGGTCTTTTCTGGATCTATCTTTTCTTATCTGCAGGGAACTGATGAAAGATGCCTGGAAGGGCAAGGTTTAGGGAGGGTCTGTTTTAGTCAGCTTTCCCTCCCTGGGACACAGTAACTCACAACTCCATTATAAAGGAGAAGCAGTTTAACTTGGCTCATGATACCAGGGCATTCCATGGTCAGCTGCCTCAAGGCAGGAACATCATGGCTGACAGGTATGTTTGGGGCAAGAA
Organism: Thryonomys swinderianus; assembly: GCA_004025085.1. Taxonomy (NCBI): domain Eukaryota; kingdom Metazoa; phylum Chordata; class Mammalia; order Rodentia; family Thryonomyidae; genus Thryonomys; species Thryonomys swinderianus. Next base: position 32,814 of record PVIC010015852.1, read on the forward strand.
AGCTACTCAGTTCATGGTAACCAGGAAGTAGAGCAGAGGACAGAGCCAGAGAGGATAGGGCCAGAGACCAGCCATAGACCCTAAGGTTGCATCCTCACGCCCCACCCAGTCACACAGAAGTAGTCTTTATTATACCTCTGCATAGATCAAAAGCCAATCAAGTCGACCACAGACCTTCACCATCATGGGCTTCACCCATCACACAAGTAACACAACAACAGTGTCCACTGACAGTGGGGCTTAGATATAGCTTAGTTAATTGGCACCACCATCAGCATCCAAGGAAAAGTCCAGCTACTTCTCAAAGATGATAGTGATGGTCAGCGAGCATCACTATTTGTGTTGATTCCACCATGACTGCATTTCCATTACAGAGTATGCTCAACAGTGTGGTCTTTCACATTTTCTCCTGGGACTTTAACCTCATTCTAAAATCTAAGAAGTGTCCTTTATCAATTCCCACCAAACTGCTGGAACTTACAACTGTATCTGAAGGCATATTTGTGCTGACAGAGGAAAAAGAGATCAGGCGACCCCTTGCAGACTGACATCTTGATAGTCCCCAGTCCCTTCTTTGTACCAATCCCTACAAATTGGATCAAACACTACAAATCTAATCTCAATCAAGACTGTCACTCTCAGCCCCCAGAGAATGCAAGTGTCTCCTTCTTAATAAACTCACACTCATTCTGCTACTGAGTGATGCCACATAAATACACAAGTAATGAATTCTTTTTACTCTTTATGAGTGTTTGGTTTTACTTCTATGGATGTTAGACACAGTGATTTCTCTGTGGAGAGAGGCTTGAGATGAGACTGTTTCTTCCCATGTCCTTGTACTCAGCTGTGTTCCCCGAATCTTGCAGAGACACTTTCTTCCCACGGGTTTTGCTTCATCTTTTCCTTGGGCATTTTCTTTCTTCCAGTTTATGGTCAGAATTTCCTTTCTGAATTGCCTAAAGAAACTTTGTTTCAGTGAGCTTTGCCCATACATTGTCCTTTTAAACCTTAATCTGAGATACCATGAGCTCATCTCCATTTAAAAGATAGTTCAGAGTTTTAATGAAGCTCCACACTAACCTTGAACAGTCTCAACCTTCAGAAATGCTTCTTCTTTATTTTATTGAATGTCCACTCTAACTTGTGGTCTCAGATCACCACAGACATACTTTTTGATGCTCTAGTTTTGAATTTTCAGGAAAAGAGGGAAGTGGAAAGTGCCCTAAGGAGTCTCCTGAGACTGACTTCTGCATTTATCAAGATGTCTGCAACCCTCATTGCTGCTGATGTGAGCCTTAGTATAGTGGCTTTCACTTTTTATTGTCCCTTCACTGCTGAGCAGTATGATATTGTACAGCTGCAACCCATTTTGTAAGCGAATTTGGGTTTTGCTGGTATGGATGATGCTGTCACAGATAGAAGCATACATATCTTTACATGGATGTCTGCTCTCATTTCTCTTAGGTAAATACTATTGGTAAAGTCTGTGATAATGGGGGAAGGTGTCTTTTACACTTGAAGGAACTGCCTATACTGTGCTATAAAGTGGAAATTTTAAACTTAAAAGACAGACCAGCAATATGTGAGTGTTCTCCAAGCTTTTAGCCTTCTGGTGAGCATGAAGTGCTGTGATTTTGCAATTTTATTATTCAATTATTTAATAACTAATGGGATGGAGGAGATTTTTCATAGCTTCATGACATTTGTGTATTTTTAATGGAGTGTTAAAATAGCTATCCCAATTTCTAATTTTTTTGTCTCCTCCTTCTTGAGTTGTGATAGTATCTTAAGTAATTCTTGGTACCAATGCCTTATTAATACATATTTCTTAAATAGATT